>OZ024904.1:102929047-103170389 GCA_964017125.1 Flabesymbios commensalis | reverse complement strand
CTGGAGAGTCAGGTAAGGGTGATGTAAGTTTTGACCAGTGGAAACTTGAGGTCAAAGGGTTAATTAAAGACCCGTTATATTCGCCATCCGTGATTGTACAGTCAGTACGCAGGTCACTACGTGGTACAGCAGCTGATGTCCTACGCACTCTCGGTGAAGACATCACAGCTGAGACCGTGATCGAGAAATTGACCAGGATTTTTGGTAATATTCTCCCACCAGAGACATTGCTGGAGCAATTCTATTCAGCAAAACAAGGTGAGTCGGAGAAGGTGGCAGGTTGGGCATGTCGGTTGGATGATCTGGTTGCTAAATTGCAAGATCGCCAGGACAAGGATAAGCCTCTTGTGTCAGCTGATGTAGCACAGACAATGGTGCGTACTAAATTTTTCTCTGGGCTTAGGCCAGGTACTGTAAAAAATGCTATTCGGCACCTTTTCGATAATGGAACAGCCTACGACTCTCTTTTGGTCTCGGCTAATTTGTTTTTCTCTGAATATGGATTCTGATCACAGGTCGCTGCATCTGGGGTGGTTTATTCGAGTTTTTTGAGAATTTATGGTTAAAAAAATGATAAATTTTCCAGCACAATGACATATTAAGGAATTTTAGAATTCAAACTTTTTTGAATTTTTTGTTTTAAATCACTCCTATGGCTATTTGGGAGTGTATTTCATGGCTCCCAGGGTTCATTGGCAAAATGCGAAGAAATGAGAATGATTTTTTTCTGGAGGTGTCATGTGTGAAAAATTACCATTTTTTCTCAGCCCCGCGGTGGTCAGAAAAGGCACTTTTTTGCACAATTTGTTTTTCTCTGAATATGGATTCTGATCACAGGTCGCTGCATCTGGGGTGGTTTATTCGAATTTTTTGAGAATTTATGGTGAAAAAAATTATAAATTTTCCAGCACAATGACATATTAAGGAATTTTAGAATTCAAACTTTTTTGAATTTTGAATTTTTTGTTTTAAATCACTCCTATGGCTATTTGGGAGTGTATTTCATGGCTCCCAGGGTTCATTGGCAAAATGCGAAGAAATGAGAATGATTTTTTTCTGGAGGTGTCATGTGTGAAAAATTACCATTTTTTCTCAGCCCCGCGGTGGTCAGAAAAGGCACTTTTTTGCACAATTTTTTTTTCTCGGAATGTAGATTGTGATCACAAGTCGGTGCATCTGGGGTGGTTTATTTGAGTTTTTTGAGAATGTATGGTGAAAAAAATGATAAATTTTCCAGCACAATGACATATTAAGGAATTTTAGAATTTTAGAATTCAAACTTTTTTGAATTTTGAATTTTTTGTTTTAAATCACTCCTATGGCTATTTGGGAGTGTATTTCGTGGCTCCCAGGGTTCAATGGCAAAATGCGAAAAAATAAGAATGACTTTTTTCTGGAAGTGTCATGTGTGAAAAATTACCATTTTTTCACAGCCCCGCGGTGGTCAGAAAAGGCACTTTTTTGCACAATTTGTTTTTCTCTGAATATAGATTGTGATCACAAGTCGGTGCATCTGGGGTGGTTTATTTGAGTTTTTTGAGAATTTATGGTGAAAAAAATGATAAATTTTCCAGCACAATGACATATTAAGGAATTTTAGAATTCAAACTTTTTTGAATTTTTTGGCTTAAGTCACTCCTACGGCTATTTGGGAGTGTTTTCCATGGATCCCAGGGTTCAATGGCAAAATACGAAAAAATAAGAATGACTTTTTTCTGGAAGTGTCTTGTGTGAAAAATTACCATTTTTTCACAGCCCCGCGGTGGTCAGAAAAGGCACTTTTTTGCACAATTTGTTTTTCTCTGAATATGGATTCTGATCACAGGTCGCTGCATCTGGGGTGGTTTATTCGAGTTTTTTGAGAATTTATGGTTAAAAAAATGATAAATTTTCCAGCACAATGACATATTAAGGAATTTTAGAATTCAAACTTTTTTGAATTTTGAATTTTTTGTTTTAAATCACTCCTATGGCTATTTGGGAGTGTATTTCATGGCTCCCAGGGTTCATTGGCAAAATGCGAAGAAATGAGAATGATTTTTTTCTGGAGGTGTCATGTGTGAAAAATTACCATTTTTTCTCAGCCCCGCGGTGGTCAGAAAAGGCACTTTTTTGCACAATTTTTTTTTCTCCGAATATAGATTGTGATCACAAGTCGCTGCATCTGGGGTGGTTTATTTGAGTTTTTTGAGAATGTATGGTGAAAAAAATGATAAATTTTCCAGCACAATGACATATTAAGGAATTTTAGAATTCAAACTTTTTTTGAATTTTGAATTTTTTGGTTTATATCACTCCTATGGCTATTTGGGAGTGTATTTCATGGATCCCAGGGTTCAATGGCAAAATGCGAAGAAATAAGAATGATTTTTTTCTGGAATTGTCATGTGTTAAAAATTACCATTTTTTCACAGCCTCGCGGTGGTCAGAAAAGGCACTTTTTTGCACAATTTGTTTTTCTCTGAATATGGATTCTGATCACAGGTCGCTGCATCTGGGGTGGTTTATTCGAATTTTTTGAGAATTTATGGTGAAAAAAATTATAAATTTTCCAGCACAATGACATATTAAGGAATTTTAGAATTCAAACTTTTTTGAATTTTGAATTTTTTGTTTTAAATCACTCCTATGGCTATTTGGGAGTGTATTTCATGGCTCCCAGGGTTCATTGGCAAAATGCGAAGAAATGAGAATGATTTTTTTCTGGAGGTGTCATGTGTGAAAAATTACCATTTTTTCTCAGCCCCGCGGTGGTCAGAAAAGGCACTTTTTTGCACAATTTTTTTTTCTCGGAATATAGATTGTGATCACAAGTCGGTGCATCTGGGGTGGTTTATTTGAGTTTTTTGAGAATGTATGGTGAAAAAAATGATAAATTTTCCAGCACAATGACATATTAAGGAATTTTAGAATTCAAACTTTTTTGAATTTTGAATTTTTTGTTTTAAATCACTCCTATGGCTATTTGGGAGTGTATTTCGTGGCTCCCAGGGTTCATTGGCAAAATGCGAAGAAATGAGAATGATTTTTTTCTGGAGGTGTCATGTGTGAAAAATTACCATTTTTTCTCAGCCCCGCGGTGGTCAGAAAAGGCACTTTTTTGCACAATTTTTTTTTCTCTGAATATAGATTGTGATCACAAGTCGGTGCATCTGGGGTGATTTATTTAAGTTTTTTGAGAATGTATGGTGAAAAAAATGATAAATTTTCCAGCACAATGACATATTAAGGAATTTTAGAATTCAAACTTTTTTGAATTTTGAATTTTTTGGTTTAAATCACTCCTATGGCTATTTGGGAGTGTATTTCATGGATCCCAGGGTTCAATGACAAAATGCGAAAAAATAAGAATGACTTTTTTCTGGAAGTGTCATGTGTGAAAAATTACCATTTTTTCACAGCCCCGCGGTGGTCAGAAAAGGCACTTTTTTGCACAATTTGTTTTTCTCTGAATATGGATTCTGATCACAGGTCGCTGCATCTGGGGTGGTTTATTCGAGTTTTTTGAGAATGTATGGTGAAAAAAATGATAAATTTTCCAGCACAATGACATATTAAGGAATTTTAGAATTTTAGAATTTAAACTTTTTTGAATTTTGAATTTTTTGTTTTAAATCACTCCTATGGCTATTTGGGAGTGTATTTCTTGGCTCCCAGGGTTCATTGGCAAAATGCGAAGAAATGAGAATGATTTTTTTCTGGAGGTGTCATGTGTGAAAAATTACCATTTTTTCTCAGCCCCGCGGTGGTCAGAAAAGGCACTTTTTTGCACAATTTTTTTTTTCCGAATATCGATTGTGATCACAAGTCGGTGCATCTGGGGTGATTTATTTAAGTTTTTTGAGAATGTATGGTGAAAAAAATGATAAATTTTCCAGCAGAATGACATATTAAGGAATTTTGGAATTCAAACTTTTTTGAATTTTGAATTTTTTGGTTTAAATCACTCCTATGGCTATTTGGGAGTGTATTTCATGGCTCCCAAGGTTCATTGGCAAAATGCGAAGAAATGAGAACGATTTTTTTCTGGAGGTGTCATGTGTGAAAAATTACCATTTTTTCTCAGCCCCGCGGTGGTCAGAAAAGGCACTTTTTTGCACAATTTTTTTTTCTCTGAATATGGATTCTGATCACAAGTCGGTGCATCTGGGTTGGTTTATTTGAGTTTTTTGTGAATGTATGGTGAAAAAAATGATAAATTTTCCAGCACAATGACATATTAAGGAATTTTAGAATTCAAACTTTTTTGAATTTTGAATTTTTTGTTTTAAATCAGTCCTATGGCTATTTGGGAGTGTATTTCATGGCTCCCAGGGTTCATTGGCAAAATGCGAAGAAATGAGAATGATTTTTTTCTGGAGGTGTCATGTGTGAAAAATTACCATTTTTTCTCAGCCCCGCGGTGGTCAGAAAAGACACTTTTTTGCACAATTTTTTTTCTCCGAATATAGATTGTGATCACAAGTCGGTGCATCTGGGGTGGTTTATTTGAGTTTTTTGAGAATGTATGGTGAAAAAAATGATAAATTTTCCAGCACAATGACATATTAAGGAATTTTAGAATTCAAACTTTTTTGAATTTTGAATTTTTTGGTTTATATCACTCCTATGGCTATTTGGGAGTGTATTTCATGGATCCCAGGGTTCAATGGCAAAATGCGAAAAAATAAGAATGACTTTTTTCTGGAAGTGTCATGTGTGAAAAATAACCATTTTTTCACAGCCCCGCGGTGGTCAGAAAAGGCACTTTTTTGCACAATTTGTTTTTCTCTGAATATGGATTCTGATCACAGGTCGCTGCATCTGGGGTGGTTTATTCGAGTTTTTTGAGAATTCACGGTGAAAAAATGATAAATTTTCCAGCACAATGACATATTAAGGAATTGTAGAATTCAAACTTTTTTGAATTTTTTGTTTTAAATCACTCCTATGGCTATTTGGGAGTGTATTTCATGGCTCCCAGGGTTCATTGGCAAAATGCGAAGAAATGAGAATGATTTTTTTCTGGAGGTGTCATGTGTGAAAAATTACCATTTTTTCTCAGCCCCGCGGTGGTCAGAAAAGGCACTTTTTTGCACAATTTTTTTTTCTCTGAATATAGATTGTGATCACAAGTCGGTGCATCTGGGGTGATTTATTTAAGTTTTTTGAGAATGTATGGTGAAAAAAATGATAAATTTTCCAGCACAATGACATATTAAGGAATTTTAGAATTCAAACTTTTTTGAATTTTGAATTTTTTGGTTTAAATCACTCCTATGGCTATTTGGGAGTGTATTTCATGGATCCCAGGGTTCAATGACAAAATGCGAAAAAATAAGAATGACTTTTTTCTGGAAGTGTCATGTGTGAAAAATTACCATTTTTTCACAGCCCCGCGGTGGTCAGAAAAGGCACTTTTTTGCACAATTTGTTTTTCTCTGAATATGGATTCTGATCACAGGTCGCTGCATCTGGGGTGGTTTATTCGAGTTTTTTGAGAATGTATGGTGAAAAAAATGATAAATTTTCCAGCACAATGACATATTAAGGAATTTTAGAATTTTAGAATTTAAACTTTTTTGAATTTTGAATTTTTTGTTTTAAATCACTCCTATGGCTATTTGGGAGTGTATTTCTTGGCTCCCAGGGTTCATTGGCAAAATGCGAAGAAATGAGAATGATTTTTTTCTGGAGGTGTCATGTGTGAAAAATTACCATTTTTTCTCAGCCCCGCGGTGGTCAGAAAAGGCACTTTTTTGCACAATTTTTTTTTTCCGAATATCGATTGTGATCACAAGTCGGTGCATCTGGGGTGATTTATTTAAGTTTTTTGAGAATGTATGGTGAAAAAAATGATAAATTTTCCAGCAGAATGACATATTAAGGAATTTTGGAATTCAAACTTTTTTGAATTTTGAATTTTTTGGTTTAAATCACTCCTATGGCTATTTGGGAGTGTATTTCATGGCTCCCAAGGTTCATTGGCAAAATGCGAAGAAATGAGAACGATTTTTTTCTGGAGGTGTCATGTGTGAAAAATTACCATTTTTTCTCAGCCCCGCGGTGGTCAGAAAAGGCACTTTTTTGCACAATTTTTTTTTCTCTGAATATGGATTCTGATCACAAGTCGGTGCATCTGGGTTGGTTTATTTGAGTTTTTTGTGAATGTATGGTGAAAAAAAATGATAAATTTTCCAGCACAATGACATATTAAGGAATTTTAGAATTCAACCTTTTTTGAATTTTGAATTTTTTGTTTTAAATCAGTCCTATGGCTATTTGGGAGTGTATTTCATGGCTCCCAGGGTTCATTGGCAAAATGCGAAGAAATGAGAATGATTTTTTTCTGGAGGTGTCATGTGTGAAAAATTACCATTTTTTCTCAGCCCCGCGGTGGTCAGAAAAGGCACTTTTTTGCACAATTTTTTTTTTCCGAATATAGATTGTGATCACAAGTCGGTGCATCTGGGGTGGTTTATTTGAGTTTTTTGAGAATGTATGGTGAAAAAAATGATAAATTTTCCAGCACAATGACATATTAAGGAATTGTAGAATTCAAACTTTTTTGAATTTTGAATTTTTTGTTTTAAATCACTCCTATGGCTATTTGGGAGTGTATTTCATGGCTCCCAGGGTTCATTGGCAAAATGCGAAGAAATGAGAATGATTTTTTTCTGGAGGTGTCATGTGTGAAAAATTACCATTTTTTCACAGCCCCGCGGTGGTCAGAAAAGGCACTTTTTTGCACAATTTTTTTTTCTTCGAATATCGATTCTGATCACAAGTCGGTGCATCTGGGGTGATTTATTTAAGTTTTTTGAGAATGTATGGTGAAAAAAATGATAAATTTTCCAGCACAATGACATATTAAGGAATTTTAGAATTCAAACTTTTTTGAATTTTGAATTTTTTGGCTTATGTCACTCCTACGGCTATTTGGGAGTGTATTTCATGGATCCCAGGGTTCAATGGCAAAATGCGAAAAAATAAGAATGACTTTTTTCTGGAAGTGTCATGTGTGAAAAATTACGATTTTTTCTCAGCCCCGCGGTGGTCAAAAAAGGCACTTTTTTGCACAATTTTTTTTTCTCCTAATATCGATTGTGATCACAAGTCGGTGCATCTGGGGTGATTTATTTAAGTTTTTTGAGAATGTATGGTGAAAAAAATGATAAATTTTCCAGCACAATGACATATTAAGGAATTTTAGAATTCAATCTTTTTGAATTTTTAATTTTTTGTTTTAAATCACTCCTATGGCTATTTGGGAGTGTATTTCATGGCTCCCAGGGTTCATTGGCAAAATGCGAAGAAATGAGAATGATTTTTTTCTAGAGGTGTCATGTGTGAAAAATTACCATTTTTTCACAGCCCCGCGGTGGTCAGAAAAGGCACTTTTTTGCACAATTTTTTTTTCTTCGAATATCGATTCTGATCACAGGTCGGTGCATCTGGGGTGGTTTATTTGAGTTTTTTGAGAATTTATGGTGAAAAAAATTATAAATTTTCCAGCACAATGACATATTAAGGAATTTTAGAATTCAAACTTTTTTAAATTTTGAATTTTTTGGTTTAAATCACTCCTATGGCTATTTGGGAGTGTATTTCATGGATCCCAGGATTCAATGGCAAAATGCGAAGAAATAAGAATGATTTTTTTCTGGAAGTGTCATGTGTGAAAAATTACCATTTTTTCACAGCCCCGCGGTGGTCAGAAAAGGCACTTTTTTGCACAATTTGTTTTTCTCTGAATATGGATTCTGATCACAGGTCGCTGCATCTGGGGTGGTTTCTTCGAGTTTTTTGAGAATTTATGGTGAAAAAAATGATAAATTTTCCAGCACAATGACATATTAAGGAATTTTAGAATTCAAACTTTTTTGAATTTTGAATTTTTTGGCTTAAGTCACTCCTACGGCTATTTGGGAGTGTATTTCATGGATCCCAGGGTTCAATGGCAAAATGCGAAAAAATAAGAATGACTTTTTTCTGGAAGTGTCATGTGTGAAAAATTACCATTTTTTCACAGCCCCGCGGTGGTCAGAAAAGGCACTTTTTTGCACAATTTTTTTTTCTCCGAATATCGATTGTCATCACAAGTCAGTGCATCTGGGTTGGTTTATTTGAGTTTTTTGAGAATGTATGGTGAAAAAAATGATAAATTTTCCAGCACAATGACATATTAAGGAATTTTAGAATTCAAACTTTTTTGAATTTTGAATTTTTTGGTTTATATCACTCCTATGGCTATTTGGGAGTGTATTTCATGGCTCCCAGGGTTCATTGGCAAAATGCGAAGAAATGAGAATTATTTTTTTCTAGACGTGTCATGTGTGAAAAATTACCATTTTTTCACAGCCCCGCGGTGGTCAGAAAAGGCACTTTTTTGCACAATTTGATTTTTCTCTGAATATAGATTGTGATCACAAGTCGGTGCATCTGGGGTGGTTTATTTGAGTTTTTTGAGAATGTATGGTGAGAAAAATGATAAATTTTCCAGCACAATGACATATTAAGGAATTTTAGAATTCAAACTTTTTTGAATTTTGAATTTTTTGGCTTAAGTCACTCCTACGGCTATTTGGGAGTGTATTTCATGGATCCCAGGGTTCAATGGCAAAATGCGAAAAAATAAGAATGACTTTTTTCTGGAAGTGTCATGTGTGAAAAATTACCATTTTTTCACAGCCCCGCGGTGGTCAGAAAAGGCACTTTTTTGCACAATTTGTTTTTCTCTGAATATAGATTGTGATCACAAGTCGGTGCATCTGGGGTGGTTTATTTGAGTTTTTTGAGAATGTATGGTGAAGAAAATGATAAATTTTCCAGCACAATGACATATTAAGGAATTTTAGAATTCAAACTTTTTTGAATTTTGAATTTTTTGGCTTAAGTCACTCCTACGGCTATTTGGGAGTGTTTTCCATGGATCCCAGGGTTCAATGCCAAAATACGAAAAAATAAGAATGACTTTTTTCTGGAAGTGTCATGTGTGAAAAATTACCATTTTTTCACAGCCCCGCGGTGGTCAGAAAAGGCACTTTTTTGCACAATTTGTTTTTCTCTGAATATGGATTCTGATCACAGGTCGCTGCATCTGGGGTGGTTTATTCGAGTTTTTTGAGAATTTATGGTTAAAAAAATGATAAATTTTCCAGCACAATGACATATTAAGGAATTTTAGAATTCAAACTTTTTTGAATTTTTTGTTTTAAATCACTCCTATGGCTATTTGGGAGTGTATTTCATGGCTCCCAGGGTTCATTGGCAAAATGCGAAGAAATGAGAATGATTTTTTTCTGGAGGTGTCATGTGTGAAAAATTACCATTTTTTCTCAGCCCCGCGGTGGTCAGAAAAGGCACTTTTTTGCACAATTTTTTCTTCTCCGAATATAGATTGTGATCACAAGTCGGTGCATCTGGGGTGGTTTATTTGAGTTTTTTGAGAATGTATGGTGAAAAAAATGATAAATTTTCCAGCACAATGACATATTAAGGAATTTTAGAATTCAAACTTTTTTGAATTTTGAATTTTTTGGTTTATATCACTCCTATGGCTATTTGGGAGTGTATTTCATGGCTCCCAGGGTTCATTGGCAAAACGCGAAGAAATGAGAATTATTTTTTTCTAGACGTGTCATGTGTGAAAAATTACCATTTTTTCACAGCCCCGCGGTGGTCAGAAAAGGCACTTTTTTGCACAATTTGTTTTTCTCTGAATATAGATTGTGATCACAAGTCGGTGCATCTGGGGTGGTTTATTTGAGTTTTTTGAGAATGTATGGTGAGAAAAATGATAAATTTTCCAGCACAATGACATATTAAGGAATTTTAGAATTCAAACTTTTTTGAATTTTTTGTTTTAAATCACTCCTATGGCTATTTGGGAGTGTATTTCATGGCTCCCAGGGTTCATTGGCAAAATGCGAAGAAATGAGAATGATTTTTTTCTGGAGGTGTCATGTGTGAAAAATTACCATTTTTTCTCAGCCCCGCGGTGGTCAGAAAATGCACTTTTTTGCACAATTTGTTTTTCTCCGAATATAGATTGTGATCACAAGTCGGTGCATCTGGGGTGGTTTATTTGAGTTTTTTGAGAATGTATGGTGAAAAAAATGATAAATTTTCCAGCACAATGACATATTAAGGAATTTTAGAATTCAAACTTTTTTGAATTTTGAATTTTTTGTTTTAAATCAGTCCTATGGCTATTTGGGAGTGTATTTCATGGCTCCCAGGGTTCATTGGCAAAATGCGAAGAAATGAGAATGATTTTTTTCTGGAGGTGTCATGTGTGAAAAATTACCATTTTTTCTCAGCCCCGCGGTGGTCAGAAAAGGCACTTTTTTGCACAATTTTTTTTTTCCGAATATAGATTGTGATCACAAGTCGGTGCATCTGGGGTGGTTTATTTGAGTTTTTTGAGAATGTATGGTGAAAAAAATGATAAATTTTCCAGCACAATGACATATTAAGGAATTGTAGAATTCAAACTTTTTTGAATTTTGAATTTTTTTTTTTAAATCACTCCTATGGCTATTTGGGAGTGTATTTCATGGCTCCCAGGGTTCATTGGCAAAATGCGAAGAAATGAGAATGATTTTTTTCTGGAGGTGTCATGTGTGAAAAATTACCATTTTTTCACAGCCCCGCGGTGGTCAGAAAAGGCACTTTTTTGCACAATTTTTTTTTCTTCGAATATCGATTCTGATCACAAGTCGGTGCATCTGGGGTGATTTATTTAAGTTTTTTGAGAATGTATGGTGAAAAAAATGATAAATTTTCCAGCACAATGACATATTAAGGAATTTTAGAATTCAAACTTTTTTGAATTTTGAATTTTTTGGCTTATGTCACTCCTACGGCTATTTGGGAGTGTATTTCATGGATCCCAGGGTTCAATGGCAAAATGCGAAAAAATAAGAATGACTTTTTTCTGGAAGTGTCATGTGTGAAAAATTACGATTTTTTCTCAGCCCCGCGGTGGTCAAAAAAGGCACTTTTTTGCACAATTTTTTTTTCTCCTAATATCGATTGTGATCACAAGTCGGTGCATCTGGGGTGATTTATTTAAGTTTTTTGAGAATGTATGGTGAAAAAAATGATAAATTTTCCAGCACAATGACATATTAAGGAATTTTAGAATTCAATCTTTTTGAATTTTTAATTTTTTGTTTTAAATCACTCCTATGGCTATTTGGGAGTGTATTTCATGGCTCCCAGGGTTCATTGGCAAAATGCGAAGAAATGAGAATGATTTTTTTCTAGAGGTGTCATGTGTGAAAAATTACCATTTTTTCACAGCCCCGCGGTGGTCAGAAAAGGCACTTTTTTGCACAATTTTTTTTTCTTCGAATATCGATTCTGATCACAGGTCGGTGCATCTGGGGTGGTTTATTTGAGTTTTTTGAGAATTTATGGTGAAAAAAATTATAAATTTTCCAGCACAATGACATATTAAGGAATTTTAGAATTCAAACTTTTTTAAATTTTGAATTTTTTGGTTTAAATCACTCCTATGGCTATTTGGGAGTGTATTTCATGGATCCCAGGATTCAATGGCAAAATGCGAAGAAATAAGAATGATTTTTTTCTGGAAGTGTCATGTGTGAAAAATTACCATTTTTTCACAGCCCCGCGGTGGTCAGAAAAGGCACTTTTTTGCACAATTTGTTTTTCTCTGAATATGGATTCTGATCACAGGTCGCTGCATCTGGGGTGGTTTCTTCGAGTTTTTTGAGAATTTATGGTGAAAAAAATGATAAATTTTCCAGCACAATGACATATTAAGGAATTTTAGAATTCAAACTTTTTTGAATTTTGAATTTTTTGGCTTAAGTCACTCCTACGGCTATTTGGGAGTGTATTTCATGGATCCCAGGGTTCAATGGCAAAATGCGAAAAAATAAGAATGACTTTTTTCTGGAAGTGTCATGTGTGAAAAATTACCATTTTTTCACAGCCCCGCGGTGGTCAGAAAAGGCACTTTTTTGCACAATTTTTTTTTCTCCGAATATCGATTGTCATCACAAGTCAGTGCATCTGGGTTGGTTTATTTGAGTTTTTTGAGAATGTATGGTGAAAAAAATGATAAATTTTCCAGCACAATGACATATTAAGGAATTTTAGAATTCAAACTTTTTTGAATTTTGAATTTTTTGGTTTATATCACTCCTATGGCTATTTGGGAGTGTATTTCATGGCTCCCAGGGTTCATTGGCAAAATGCGAAGAAATGAGAATTATTTTTTTCTAGACGTGTCATGTGTGAAAAATTACCATTTTTTCACAGCCCCGCGGTGGTCAGAAAAGGCACTTTTTTGCACAATTTGATTTTTCTCTGAATATAGATTGTGATCACAAGTCGGTGCATCTGGGGTGGTTTATTTGAGTTTTTTGAGAATGTATGGTGAGAAAAATGATAAATTTTCCAGCACAATGACATATTAAGGAATTTTAGAATTCAAACTTTTTTGAATTTTGAATTTTTTGGCTTAAGTCACTCCTACGGCTATTTGGGAGTGTATTTCATGGATCCCAGGGTTCAATGGCAAAATGCGAAAAAATAAGAATGACTTTTTTCTGGAAGTGTCATGTGTGAAAAATTACCATTTTTTCACAGCCCCGCGGTGGTCAGAAAAGGCACTTTTTTGCACAATTTGTTTTTCTCTGAATATAGATTGTGATCACAAGTCGGTGCATCTGGGGTGGTTTATTTGAGTTTTTTGAGAATGTATGGTGAAGAAAATGATAAATTTTCCAGCACAATGACATATTAAGGAATTTTAGAATTCAAACTTTTTTGAATTTTGAATTTTTTGGCTTAAGTCACTCCTACGGCTATTTGGGAGTGTTTTCCATGGATCCCAGGGTTCAATGGCAAAATACGAAAAAATAAGAATGACTTTTTTCTGGAAGTGTCATGTGTGAAAAATTACCATTTTTTCACAGCCCCGCGGTGGTCAGAAAAGGCACTTTTTTGCACAATTTGTTTTTCTCTGAATATGGATTCTGATCACAGGTCGCTGCATCTGGGGTGGTTTATTCGAGTTTTTTGAGAATTTATGGTTAAAAAAATGATAAATTTTCCAGCACAATGACATATTAAGGAATTTTAGAATTCAAACTTTTTTGAATTTTTTGTTTTAAATCACTCCTATGGCTATTTGGGAGTGTATTTCATGGCTCCCAGGGTTCATTGGCAAAATGCGAAGAAATGAGAATGATTTTTTTCTGGAGGTGTCATGTGTGAAAAATTACCATTTTTTCTCAGCCCCGCGGTGGTCAGAAAAGGCACTTTTTTGCACAATTTTTTCTTCTCCGAATATAGATTGTGATCACAAGTCGGTGCATCTGGGGTGGTTTATTTGAGTTTTTTGAGAATGTATGGTGAAAAAAATGATAAATTTTCCAGCACAATGACATATTAAGGAATTTTAGAATTCAAACTTTTTTGAATTTTGAATTTTTTGGTTTATATCACTCCTATGGCTATTTGGGAGTGTATTTCATGGCTCCCAGGGTTCATTGGCAAAACGCGAAGAAATGAGAATTATTTTTTTCTAGACGTGTCATGTGTGAAAAATTACCATTTTTTCACAGCCCCGCGGTGGTCAGAAAAGGCACTTTTTTGCACAATTTGTTTTTCTCTGAATATAGATTGTGATCACAAGTCGGTGCATCTGGGGTGGTTTATTTGAGTTTTTTGAGAATGTATGGTGAGAAAAATGATAAATTTTCCAGCACAATGACATATTAAGGAATTTTAGAATTCAAACTTTTTTGAATTTTTTGTTTTAAATCACTCCTATGGCTATTTGGGAGTGTATTTCATGGCTCCCAGGGTTCATTGGCAAAATGCGAAGAAATGAGAATGATTTTTTTCTGGAGGTGTCATGTGTGAAAAATTACCATTTTTTCTCAGCCCCGCGGTGGTCAGAAAATGCACTTTTTTGCACAATTTGTTTTTCTCCGAATATAGATTGTGATCACAAGTCGGTGCATCTGGGGTGGTTTATTTGAGTTTTTTGAGAATGTATGGTGAAAAAAATGATAAATTTTCCAGCACAATGACATATTAAGGAATTTTAGAATTCAAACTTTTTTGAATTTTGAATTTTTAGGTTTATATCACTCCTATGGCTATTTGGGAGTGTATTTCATGGATCCCAGGGTTCAATGGCAAAATGCGAAAAAATAAGAATGACTTTTTTCTGGAAGTGTCATGTGTGAAAAATTACCATTTTTTCACAGCCCCGCGGTTGTCAGAAAAGGCACTTTTTTGCACAATTTGTTTTTCTCTGAATATGGATTCTGATCACAGGTCGGTGCATCTGGGGTGGTTTATTTGAGTTTTTTGAGAATTTATGGTGAAAAAAATTATAAATTTTCCAGCACAATGACATATTAAGGAATTTTAGAATTCAAACTTTTTTAAATTTTGAATTTTTTGGTTTAAATCACTCCTATGGCTATTTGGGAGTGTATTTCATGGATCCCAGGGTTCAATGGCAAAATGCGAAGAAATAAGAATGATTTTTTTCTGGAAGTGTCATGTGTGAAAAATTACCATTTTTTCACAGCCCCGCGGTGGTCAGAAAAGGCACTTTTTTGCACAATTTGTTTTTCTCTGAATATGGATTCTGATCACAGGTCGCTGCATCTGGGGTGGTTTCTTCGAGTTTTTTGAGAATTTATGGTGAAAAAAATGATAAATTTTCCAGCACAATGACATATTAAGGAATTTTAGAATTCAAACTTTTTTGAATTTTGAATTTTTTGGCTTAAGTCACTCCTACGGCCATTTGGGAGTGTATTTCATGGATCCCAGGGTTCAATGGCAAAATACGAAAAAATAAGAATGACTTTTTTCTGGAAGTGTCATGTGTGAAAAATTACCATTTTTTCACAGCCCCGCGGTTGTCAGAAAAGGCACTTTTTTGCACAATCTGTTTTTCTCTGAATATGGATTCTGATCACAGGTCGCTGCATCTGGGGTGGTTTATTCGAGTTTTTTGAGAATTTATGGTGAAAAAAATGATAAATTTTCCAGTAAAATGACATATTAAGGAATTTTAGAATTCAAACTTTTTTGAATTTTGAATTTTTTGGCTTATGTCACTCCTACGGCTATTTGGGAGTGTATTTCATGGATCCCAGGGTTCAATGGCAAAATGCGAAAAAATAAGAATGACTTTTTTCTGGAAGTGTCATGTGTGAAAAATTACCATTTTTTCACAGCCCCGCGGTGGTCAAAAAAGGCACTTTTTTGCACAATTTTTTTTCTCCCAATATCGATTGTGATCACAAGTCGGTGCATCTGGGGTGATTTATTTAAGTTTTTTGAGAATGTATGGTGAAAAAAATGATAAATTTTCCAGCACAATGACATATTAAGGAATTTTAGAATTCAAACTTTTTTGAATTTTGAATTTTTTGGTTTATATCACTCCTATGGCTATTTGGGAGTGTATTTCATGGCTCCCAGGGTTCATTGGCAAAATGCGAAAAAATGAGAATTATTTTTTTCTAGACGTGTCATGTGTGAAAAATTACCATTTTTTCACAGCCCCGCGGTGGTCAGAAAAGGCACTTTTTTGCACAATTTGTTTTTCTCTGAATATAGATTGTGATCACAAGTCGGTGCATCTGGGGTGGTTTATTCGAGTTTTTTGAGAATGTATGGTGAAAAAAATGATAATTTTCCAGCACAATGACATATTAAGGAATTTTAGAATTTTAGAATTTAAACTTTTTTGAATTTTGAATTTTTTGTTTTAAATCACTCCTATGGCTATTTGGGAGTGTATTTCTTGGCTCCCAGGGTTCATTGGCAAAATGCGAAGAAATGAGAATGATTTTTTTCTGGAGGTGTCATGTGTGAAAAATTACCATTTTTTCTCAGCCCCGCGGTGGTCAGAAAAGGCACTTTTTTGCACAATTTTTTTTTTCCGAATATCGATTGTGATCACAAGTCGGTGCATCTGGGGTGATTTATTTAAGTTTTTTGAGAATGTATGGTGAAAAAAATGATAAATTTTCCAGCAGAATGACATATTAAGGAATTTTGGAATTCAAACTTTTTTGAATTTTGAATTTTTTGGTTTAAATCACTCCTATGGCTATTTGGGAGTGTATTTCATGGCTCCCAAGGTTCATTGGCAAAATGCGAAGAAATGAGAACGATTTTTTTCTGGAGGTGTCATGTGTGAAAAATTACCATTTTTTCTCAGCCCCGCGGTGGTCAGAAAAGGCACTTTTTTGCACAATTTTTTTTTCTCTGAATATGGATTCTGATCACAAGTCGGTGCATCTGGGTTGGTTTATTTGAGTTTTTTGTGAATGTATGGTGAAAAAAAATGATAAATTTTCCAGCACAATGACATATTAAGGAATTTTAGAATTAAACCTTTTTTGAATTTTGAATTTTTTGTTTTAAATCAGTCCTATGGCTATTTGGGAGTGTATTTCATGGCTCCCAGGGTTCATTGGCAAAATGCGAAGAAATGAGAATGATTTTTTTCTGGAGGTGTCATGTGTGAAAAATTACCATTTTTTCTCAGCCCCGCGGTGGTCAGAAAAGGCACTTTTTTGCACAATTTTTTTTTTCCGAATATAGATTGTGATCACAAGTCGGTGCATCTGGGGTGGTTTATTTGAGTTTTTTGAGAATGTATGGTGAAAAAAATGATAAATTTTCCAGCACAATGACATATTAAGGAATTGTAGAATTCAAACTTTTTTGAATTTTGAATTTTTTGTTTTAAATCACTCCTATGGCTATTTGGGAGTATATTTCATGGCTCCCAGGGTTCATTGGCAAAATGCGAAGAAATGAGAATGATTTTTTTCTGGAGGTGTCATGTGTGAAAAATTACCATTTTTTCACAGCCCCGCGGTGGTCAGAAAAGGCACTTTTTTGCACAATTTTTTTTTCTTCGAATATCGATTCTGATCACAAGTCGGTGCATCTGGGGTGATTTATTTAAGTTTTTTGAGAATGTATGGTGAAAAAAATGATAAATTTTCCAGCACAATGACATATTAAGGAATTTTAGAATTCAAACTTTTTTGAATTTTGAATTTTTTGGCTTATGTCACTCCTACGGCTATTTGGGAGTGTATTTCATGGATCCCAGGGTTCAATAGCAAAATGCGAAAAAATAAGAATGACTTTTTTCTGGAAGTGTCATGTGTGAAAAATTACGATTTTTTCTCAGCCCCGCGGTGGTCAAAAAAGGCACTTTTTTGCACAATTTTTTTTTCTCCTAATATCGATTGTGATCACAAGTCGGTGCATCTGGGGTGATTTATTTAAGTTTTTTGAGAATGTATGGTGAAAAAAATGATAAATTTTCCAGCACAATGACATATTAAGGAATTTTAGAATTCAATCTTTTTGAATTTTTAATTTTTTGTTTTAAATCACTCCTATGGCTATTTGGGAGTGTATTTCATGGCTCCCAGGGTTCATTGGCAAAATGCGAAGAAATGAGAATGATTTTTTTCTAGAGGTGTCATGTGTGAAAAATTACCATTTTTTCACAGCCCCGCGGTGGTCAGAAAAGGCACTTTTTTGCACAATTTTTTTTTCTTCGAATATCGATTCTGATCACAGGTCGGTGCATCTGGGGTGGTTTATTTGAGTTTTTTGAGAATTTATGGTGAAAAAAATTATAAATTTTCCAGCACAATGACATATTAAGGAATTTTAGAATTCAAACTTTTTTAAATTTTGAATTTTTTGGTTTAAATCACTCCTATGGCTATTTGGGAGTGTATTTCATGGATCCCAGGATTCAATGGCAAAATGCGAAGAAATAAGAATGATTTTTTTCTGGAAGTGTCATGTGTGAAAAATTACCATTTTTTCACAGCCCCGCGGTGGTCAGAAAAGGCACTTTTTTGCACAATTTGTTTTTCTCTGAATATGGATTCTGATCACAGGTCGCTGCATCTGGGGTGGTTTCTTCGAGTTTTTTGAGAATTTATGGTGAAAAAAATGATAAATTTTCCAGCACAATGACATATTAAGGAATTTTAGAATTCAAACTTTTTTGAATTTTGAATTTTTTGGCTTAAGTCACTCCTACGGCTATTTGGGAGTGTATTTCATGGATCCCAGGGTTCAATGGCAAAATGCGAAAAAATAAGAATGACTTTTTTCTGGAAGTGTCATGTGTGAAAAATTACCATTTTTTCACAGCCCCGCGGTGGTCAGAAAAGGCACTTTTTTGCACAATTTTTTTTTCTTCGAATATCGATTGTCATCACAAGTCAGTGCATCTGGGTTGGTTTATTTGAGTTTTTTGAGAATGTATGGTGAAAAAAATGATAAATTTTCCAGCACAATGACATATTAAGGAATTTTAGAATTCAAACTTTTTTGAATTTTGAATTTTTTGGTTTATATCACTCCTATGGCTATTTGGGAGTGTATTTCATGGCTCCCAGGGTTCATTGGCAAAATGCGAAGAAATGAGAATTATTTTTTTCTAGACGTGTCATGTGTGAAAAATTACCATTTTTTCACAGCCCCGCGGTGGTCAGAAAAGGCACTTTTTTGCACAATTTGTTTTTCTCTGAATATAGATTGTGATCACAAGTCGGTGCATCTGGGGTGGTTTATTTGAGTTTTTTGAGAATGTATGGTGAGAAAAATGATAAATTTTCCAGCACAATGACATATTAAGGAATTTTAGAATTCAAACTTTTTTGAATTTTGAATTTTTTGGCTTAAGTCACTCCTACGGCTATTTGGGAGTGTATTTCATGGATCCCAGGGTTCAATGGCAAAATGCGAAAAAATAAGAATGACTTTTTTCTGGAAGTGTCATGTGTGAAAAATTACCATTTTTTCACAGCCCCGCGGTGGTCAGAAAAGGCACTTTTTTGCACAATTTGTTTTTCTCTGAATATAGATTGTGATCACAAGTCGGTGCATCTGGGGTGGTTTATTTGAGTTTTTTGAGAATGTATGGTGAAGAAAATGATAAATTTTCCAGCACAATGACATATTAAGGAATTTTAGAATTCAAACTTTTTTGAATTTTGAATTTTTTGGCTTAAGTCACTCCTACGGCTATTTGGGAGTGTTTTCCATGGATCCCAGGGTTCAATGGCAAAATACGAAAAAATAAGAATGACTTTTTTCTGGAAGTGTCATGTGTGAAAAATTACCATTTTTTCACAGCCCCGCGGTGGTCAGAAAAGGCACTTTTTTGCACAATTTGTTTTTCTCTGAATATGGATTCTGATCACAGGTCGCTGCATCTGGGGTGGTTTATTCGAGTTTTTTGAGAATTTATGGTTAAAAAAATGATAAATTTTCCAGCACAATGACATATTAAGGAATTTTAGAATTCAAACTTTTTTGAATTTTGAATTTTTTGTTTTAAATCACTCCTATGGCTATTTGGGAGTGTATTTCATGGCTCCCAGGGTTCATTGGCAAAATGCGAAGAAATGAGAATGATTTTTTTCTGGAGGTGTCATGTGTGAAAAATTACCATTTTTTCTCAGCCCCGCGGTGGTCAGAAAAGGCACTTTTTTGCACAATTTTTTCTTCTCCGAATATAGATTGTGATCACAAGTCGGTGCATCTGGGGTGGTTTATTTGAGTTTTTTGAGAATGTATGGTGAAAAAAATGATAAATTTTCCAGCACAATGACATATTAAGGAATTTTAGAATTCAAACTTTTTTGAATTTTGAATTTTTTGGTTTATATCACTCCTATGGCTATTTGGGAGTGTATTTCATGGCTCCCAGGGTTCATTGGCAAAACGCGAAGAAATGAGAATTATTTTTTTCTAGACGTGTCATGTGTGAAAAATTACCATTTTTTCACAGCCCCGCGGTGGTCAGAAAAGGCACTTTTTTGCACAATTTGTTTTTCTCTGAATATAGATTGTGATCACAAGTCGGTGCATCTGGGGTGGTTTATTTGAGTTTTTTGAGAATGTATGGTGAGAAAAATGATAAATTTTCCAGCACAATGACATATTAAGGAATTTTAGAATTCAAACTTTTTTGAATTTTTTGTTTTAAATCACTCCTATGGCTATTTGGGAGTGTATTTCATGGCTCCCAGGGTTCATTGGCAAAATGCGAAGAAATGAGAATGATTTTTTTCTGGAGGTGTCATGTGTGAAAAATTACCATTTTTTCTCAGCCCCGCGGTGGTCAGAAAATGCACTTTTTTGCACAATTTGTTTTTCTCCGAATATAGATTGTGATCACAAGTCGGTGCATCTGGGGTGGTTTATTTGAGTTTTTTGAGAATGTATGGTGAAAAAAATGATAAATTTTCCAGCACAATGACATATTAAGGAATTTTAGAATTCAAACTTTTTTGAATTTTGAATTTTTAGGTTTATATCACTCCTATGGCTATTTGGGAGTGTATTTCATGGATCCCAGGGTTCAATGGCAAAATGCGAAAAAATAAGAATGACTTTTTTCTGGAAGTGTCATGTGTGAAAAATTACCATTTTTTCACAGCCCCGCGGTTGTCAGAAAAGGCACTTTTTTGCACAATTTGTTTTTCTCTGAATATGGATTCTGATCACAGGTCGGTGCATCTGGGGTGGTTTATTTGAGTTTTTTGAGAATTTATGGTGAAAAAAATTATAAATTTTCCAGCACAATGACATATCAAGGAATTTTAGAATTCAAACTTTTTTAAATTTTGAATTTTTTGGTTTAAATCACTCCTATGGCTATTTGGGAGTGTATTTCATGGATCCCAGGGTTCAATGGCAAAATGCGAAGAAATAAGAATGATTTTTTTCTGGAAGTGTCATGTGTGAAAAATTACCATTTTTTCACAGCCCCGCGGTGGTCAGAAAAGGCACTTTTTTGCACAATTTGTTTTTCTCTGAATATGGATTCTGATCACAGGTCGCTGCATCTGGGGTGGTTTCTTCGAGTTTTTTGAGAATTTATGGTGAAAAAAATGATAAATTTTCCAGCACAATGACATATTAAGGAATTTTAGAATTCAAACTTTTTTGAATTTTGAATTTTTTGGCTTAAGTCACTCCTACGACCATTTGGGAGTGTATTTCATGGATCCCAGGGTTCAATGGCAAAATACGAAAAAATAAGAATGACTTTTTTCTGGAAGTGTCATGTGTGAAAAATTACCATTTTTTCACAGCCCCGCGGTTGTCAGAAAAGGCACTTTTTTGCACAATCTGTTTTTCTCTGAATATGGATTCTGATCACAGGTCGCTGCATCTGGGGTGGTTTATTCGAGTTTTTTGAGAATTTATGGTGAAAAAAATGATAAATTTTCCAGTAAAATGACATATTAAGGAATTTTAGAATTCAAACTTTTTTGAATTTTGAATTTTTTGGCTTATGTCACTCCTACGGCTATTTGGGAGTGTATTTCATGGATCCCAGGGTTCAATGGCAAAATGCGAAAAAATAAGAATGACTTTTTTCTGGAAGTGTCATGTGTGAAAAATTACCATTTTTTCACAGCCCCGCGGTGGTCAAAAAAGGCACTTTTTTGCACAATTTTTTTTCTCCCAATATCGATTGTGATCACAAGTCGGTGCATCTGGGGTGATTTATTTAAGTTTTTTGAGAATGTATTGTTAAAAAAATGATAAATTTTCCAGCACAATGACATATTAAGGAATTTTAGAATTCAAACTTTTTTGAATTTTGAATTTTTTGGTTTATATCACTCCTATGGCTATTTGGGAGTGTATTTCATGGCTCCCAGGGTTCATTGGCAAAATGCGAAAAAATGAGAATTATTTTTTTCTAGACGTGTCATGTGTGAAAAATTACCATTTTTTCACAGCCCCGCGGTGGTCAGAAAAGGCACTTTTTTGCACAATTTGTTTTTCTCTGAATATAGATTGTGATCACAAGTCGGTGCATCTGGGGTGGTTTATTTGAGTTTTTTGAGAATGTATGGTGAGAAAAATGATAAATTTTCCAGCACAATGACATATTAAGGAATTTTAGAATTCAAACTTTTTGAATTTTTTGTTTTAAATCACTCCTATGGCTATTTGGGAGTGTATTTCATGGCTCCCAGGGTTCATTGGCAAAATGCGAAGAAATGAGAATGATTTTTTTCTAGAGGTGTCATGTGTGAAAAATTACCATTTTTTCACAGCCCCGCGGTGGTCAGAAAAGGCACTTTTTTGCACAATTTTTTTTTCTTCGAATATCGATTCTAATCACAGGTCGGTGCATCTGGGGTGGTTTATTTGAGTTTTTTGAGAATTTATGGTGAAAAAAATTATAAATTTTCCAGCACAATGACATATTAAGGAATTTTAGAATTCAAACTTTTTTAAATTTTGAATTTTTTGGTTTAAATCACTCCTATGGCTATTTGGGAGTGTATTTCATGGATCCCAGGGTTCAATGGCAAAATGCGAAGAAATAAGAATGATTTTTTTCTGGAAGTGTCATGTGTGAAAAATTACCATTTTTTCACAGCCCCGCGGTGGTCAGAAAAGGCACTTTTTTGCACAATTTGTTTTTCTCTGAATATGGATTCTGATCACAGGTCGCTGCATCTGGGGTGGTTTATTCGAGTTTTTTGAGAATTTATGGTTAAAAAAATGATAAATTTTCCAGCACAATGACATATTAAGGAATTTTAGAATTCAAACTTTTTTGAATTTTGAATTTTTTGTTTTAAATCACTCCTATGGCTATTTGGGAGTGTATTTCATGGCTCCCAGGGTTCATTGGCAAAATGCGAAGAAATGAGAATGATTTTTTTCTGGAGGTGTCATGTGTGAAAAATTACCATTTTTTCTCAGCCCCGCGGTGGTCAGAAAAGGCACTTTTTTGCACAATTTTTTCTTCTCCGAATATAGATTGTGATCACAAGTCGGTGCATCTGGGGTGGTTTATTTGAGTTTTTTGAGAATGTATGGTGAAAAAAATGATAAATTTTCCAGCACAATGACATATTAAGGAATTTTAGAATTCAAACTTTTTTGAATTTTGAATTTTTTGGTTTATATCACTCCTATGGCTATTTGGGAGTGTATTTCATGGCTCCCAGGGTTCATTGGCAAAATGCGAAGAAATGAGAATTATTTTTTTCTAGACGTGTCATGTGTGAAAAATTACCATTTTTTCACAGCCCCGCGGTGGTCAGAAAAGGCACTTTTTTGCACAATTTGTTTTTCTCTGAATATAGATTGTGATCACAAGTCGGTGCATCTGGGGTGGTTTATTTGAGTTTTTTGAGAATGTATGGTGAGAAAAATGATAAATTTTCCAGCACAATGACATATTAAGGAATTTTAGAATTCAAACTTTTTTGAATTTTTTGTTTTAAATCACTCCTATGGCTATTTGGGAGTGTATTTCATGGCTCCCAGGGTTCATTGGCAAAATGCGAAGAAATGAGAATGATTTTTTTCTGGAGGTGTCATGTGTGAAAAATTACCATTTTTTCTCAGCCCCGCGGTGGTCAGAAAATGCACTTTTTTGCACAATTTGTTTTTCTCCGAATATAGATTGTGATCACAAGTCGGTGCATCTGGGGTGGTTTATTTGAGTTTTTTGAGAATGTATGGTGAAAAAAATGATAAATTTTCCAGCACAATGACATATTAAGGAATTTTAGAATTCAAACTTTTTTGAATTTTGAATTTTTTGGTTTATATCACTCCTATGGCTATTTGGGAGTGTATTTCATGGATCCCAGGGTTCAATGGCAAAATGCGAAAAAATAAGAATGACTTTTTTCTGGAAGTGTCATGTGTGAAAAATTACCATTTTTTCACAGCCCCGCGGTTGTCAGAAAAGGCACTTTTTTGCACAATTTGTTTTTCTCTGAATATGGATTCTGATCACAGGTCGGTCCATCTGGGGTGGTTTATTTGAGTTTTTTGAGAATTTATGGTGAAAAAAATTATAAATTTTCCAGCACAATGACATATTAAGGAATTTTAGAATTCAAACTTTTTTAAATTTTGAATTTTTTGGTTTAAATCACTCCTATGGCTATTTGGGAGTGTATTTCATGGATCCCAGGGTTCAATGGCAAAATGCGAAGAAATAAGAATGATTTTTTTCTGGAAGTGTCATGTGTGAAAAATTACCATTTTTTCACAGCCCCGCGGTGGTCAGAAAAGGCACTTTTTTGCACAATTTGTTTTTCTCTGAATATGGATTCTGATCACAGGTCGCTGCATCTGGGGTGGTTTCTTCGAGTTTTTTGAGAATTTATGGTGAAAAAATGATAAATTTTCCAGCACAATGACATATTAAGGAATTTTAGAATTCAAACTTTTTTGAATTTTGAATTTTTTGGCTTAAGTCACTCCTACGGCCATTTGGGAGTGTATTTCATGGATCCCAGGGTTCAATGGCAAAATACGAAAAAATAAGAATGACTTTTTTCTGGAAGTGTCATGTGTGAAAAATTACCATTTTTTCACAGCCCCGCGGTGGTCAGAAAAGGCACTTTTTTGCACAATCTGTTTTTCTCTGAATATGGATTCTGATCACAGGTCGCTGCATCTGGGGTGGTTTATTCGAGTTTTTTGAGAATTTATGGTGAAAAAAATGATAAATTTTCCAGTAAAATGACATATTAAGGAATTTTAGAATTCAAACTTTTTTGAATTTTGAATTTTTTGGCTTATGTCACTCCTACGGCTATTTGGGAGTGTATTTCATGGATCCCAGGGTTCAATGGCAAAATGCGAAAAAATAAGAATGACTTTTTTCTGGAAGTGTCATGTGTGAAAAATTACCATTTTTTCACAGCCCCGCGGTGGTCAAAAAAGGCACTTTTTTGCACAATTTTTTTTCTCCCAATATCGATTGTGATCACAAGTCGGTGCATCTGGGGTGATTTATTTAAGTTTTTTGAGAATGTATGGTGAAAAAAATGATAAATTTTCCAGCACAATGACATATTAAGGAATTTTAGAATTCAAACTTTTTTGAATTTTGAATTTTTTGGTTTATATCACTCCTATGGCTATTTGGGAGTGTATTTCATGGCTCCCAGGGTTCATTGGCAAAATGCGAAGAAATGAGAATTATTTTTTTCTAGACGTGTCATGTGTGAAAAATTACCATTTTTTCACAGCCCCGCGGTGGTCAGAAAAGGCACTTTTTTGCACAATTTGTTTTTCTCTGAATATAGATTGTGATCACAAGTCGGTGCATCTGGGGTGGTTTATTTGAGTTTTTTGAGAATGTCTGGTGAGAAAAATGATAAATTTTCCAGCACAATGACATATTAAGGAATTTTAGAATTCAAACTTTTTTGAATTTTGAATTTTTTGGCTTAAGTCACTCCTACGGCTATTTGGGAGTGTATTTCATGGATCCCAGGGTTCAATGGCAAAATGCGAAAAAATAAGAATGACTTTTTTCTGGAAGTGTCATGTGTGAAAAATTACCATTTTTTCACAGCCCCGCGGTGGTCAGAAAAGGCACTTTTTTGCACAATTTGTTTTTCTCTGAATATAGATTGTGATCACAAGTCGGTGCATCTGGGGTGGTTTATTTGAGTTTTTTGAGAATGTATGGTGAAAAAAATGATAAATTTTCCAGCACAATGACATATTAAGGAATTTTAGAATTCAAACTTTTTTGAATTTTGAATTTTTTGGCTTAAGTCACTCCTACGGCTATTTGGGAGTGTTTTCCATGGATCCCAGGGTTCAATGGCAAAATACGAAAAAATAAGAATGACTTTTTTCTGGAAGTGTCATGTGTGAAAAATTACCATTTTTTCACAGCCCCGCGGTGGTCAGAAAAGGCACTTTTTTGCACAATTTGTTTTTCTCTGAATATAGATTGTGATCACAAGTCGGTGCATCTGGGGTGGTTTATTTGAGTTTTTTGAGAATGTATGGTGAGAAAAATGATAAATTTTCCAGCACAATGACATATTAAGAATTCAAACTTTTTTGAATTTTGAATTTTTTGGCTTAAGTCACTCCTACGGCTATTTGGGAGTGTATTTCATGGATCCCAGGGTTCAATGGCAAAATGCGAAAAAATAAGAATGACTTTTTTCTGGAAGTGTCATGTGTGAAAAATTACCATTTTTTCACAGCCCCGCGGTGGTCAGAAAAGGCACTTTTTTGCACAATTTGTTTTTCTCTGAATATAGATTGTGATCACAAGTCGGTGCATCTGGGGTGGTTTATTTGAGTTTTTTGAGAATGTATGGTGAAAAAAATGATAAATTTTCCAGCACAATGACATATTAAGGAATTTTAGAATTCAAACTTTTTTGAATTTTGAATTTTTTGGCTTAAGTCACTCCTACGGCTATTTGGGAGTGTTTTCCATGGATCCCAGGGTTCAATGGCAAAATACGAAAAAATAAGAATGACTTTTTTCTGGAAGTGTCATGTGTGAAAAATTACCATTTTTTCACAGCCCCGCGGTGGTCAGAAAAGGCACTTTTTTGCACAATTTGTTTTTCTCTGAATATGGATTCTGATCACAGGTCGCTGCATCTGGGGTGGTTTATTCGAGTTTTTTGAGAATTTATGGTGGAAAAATGATAAATTTTCCAGCACAATGACATATTAAGGAATTTTAGAATTCAAACTTTTTTGAATTTTGAATTTTTTGGTTTAAATCACTCCTATGGCTATTTGGGAGTGTATTTCATGGCTCCCAGAGTTCATTGGCAAAATGCGAAGAAATGAGAATGATTTTTTTCTAGAGGTGTCATGTGTGAAAAATTACCATTTTTTCACAGCCCCGCGGTGGTCAGAAAAGGCACTTTTTTGCACAATTTTTTTTTCTCCGAATATCGATTCTGATCACAGGTCGGTGCATCTGGGGTGGTTTATTTGAGTTTTTTGAGAATTTATGGTGAAAAAAATTATAAATTTTCCAGCACAATGACATATTAAGGAATTTTAGAATTCAAACTTTTTTGAATTTTGAATTTTTTGGTTTAAATCACTCCTATGGCTATTTGGGAGTGTATTTCATGGATCCCAGGGTTCAATGGCAAAATGCGAAGAAATAAGAATGATTTTTTTCTGGAAGTGTCATGTGTGAAAAATTACCATTTTTTCACAGCCCAGCGGTGGTCAGAAAAGGCACTTTTTTGCACAATTTGTTTTTCTCTGAATATGGATTCTGATCACAGGTCGCTGCATCTGGGGTGGTTTATTCGAGTTTTTTGAGAATTTATGGTGAAAAAAATGATAAATTTCCCAGCACAATGACATATTAAGGAATTTTAGAATTCAAACTTTTTTAAATTTTAAATTTTTTGGCTTAAGTCACTCCTACTGCTATTTGGGAGTGTATTTCATGGATCCCAGGGTTCAATGGCAAAATGCGAAAAAATAAGAATGACTTTTTTCTAGAGGTCTCATGTGTGAAAAATTACCATTTTTTCACAGCCTCGCGGTGGTCAGAAAAGGCACTTTTTTGCACAATTTTTTTTTCTTCGAATATCGATTCTGATCACAGGTCGGTGCATCTGGGGTGGTTTATTTGAGTTTTTTGAGAATTTATGGTGAAAAAATTATAAATTTTCCAGCACAATGACATATTAAGGAATTTTAGAATTCAAACTTTTTTGAATTTGAATTTTTTGGTTGAAATCACTCCTATGGCTATTTGGGAGTGTATTTCATGGATCCCAGGGTTCAATGGCAAAATGCGAAGAAATAAGAATGATTTTTTTCTGGAAGTGTCATGTGTGAAAAATTACCATTTTTTCACAGCCCCGCGGTGGTCAGAAAAGGCACTTTTTTGCACAATTTGTTTTTCTCGGAATATGGATTCTGATCACAGGTCGCTGCATCTGGGGTGGTTCATTCGAGTTTTTTGAGAATTTATGGTGAAAAAAATGATAAATTTTCCAGCACAATGACATATTAAGGAATTTTAAAATTCAAACTTTTTTGAATTTTAATTTTTTTGGCTTAAGTCACTCCTACTGCTATTTGGGAGTGTATTTCATGGATCCCAGGGTTCAATGGTAAAATGCGAAAAAATAAGAATGACTTTTTTCTGGAAGTGTCATGTGTGAAAAATTACCATTTTTTCACAGCCCCGCGGTGGTCAGAAAAGGCACTTTTTTGCACAATTTGTTTTTCTCTGAATATGGATTCTGATCACAGGTCGCTGCATCTGGGGTGGTTTATTCGAGTTTTTTGAGAATTTATGGTGAAAAAATGATAAATTTTCCAGCACAATGACATATTAAGGAATTTTAGAATTCAAACTTTTTTGAATTTTGAATTTTTTGGTTTAAATCACTCCTATGGCTATTTGGGAGTGTATTTCATGGCTCCCAGAGTTCATTGGCAAAATGCGAAGAAATGAGAATGATTTTTTTCTAGAGGTGTCATGTGTGAAAAATTACCATTTTTTCACAGCCCCGCGGTGGTCAGAAAAGGCACTTTTTTGCACAATTTTTTTTTCTCTGAATATCGATTCTGATCACAGGTCGGTGCATCTGGGGTGGTTTATTTGAGTTTTTTGAGAATTTATGGTGAAAAAAATTATAAATTTTCCAGCACAATGACATATTAAGGAATTTTAGAATTCAAACTTTTTTGAATTTTGAATTTTTTGGTTTAAATCACTCCTATGGCTATTTGGGAGTGTATTTCATGGATCCCAGGGTTCAATGGCAAAATGCGAAGAAATAAGAATGATTTTTTTCTGGAAGTGTCATGTGTGAAAAATTACCATTTTTTCACAGCCCAGCGGTGGTCAGAAAAGGCACTTTTTTGCACAATTTGTTTTTCTCTGAATATGGATTCTGATCACAGGTCGCTGCATCTGGGGAGGTTTATTCGAGTTTTTTGAGAATTTATGGTGAAAAAATGATAAATTTTCCAGCACAATGACATATTAAGGAATTTTAGAATTCAAACTTTTTTGAATTTTAAATTTTTTGGCTTAAGTCACTCCTACTGCTATTTGGGAGTGTATTTCATGGATCCCAGGGTTCAATGGCAAAATGCGAAAAAATAAGAATGACTTTTTTCTGGAAGTGTCATGTGTGAAGAATTACCATTTTTTCACAGCCCCGCGGTGGTCAGAAAAGGCACTTTTTTGCACAATTTGTTTTTCTCTGAATATGGATTCTGATCACAGGTCGCTGCATCTGGGGTGGTTTATTCTAGTTTTTTGAGAATTTATGGTGAAAAAAATGATAAATTTTCCAGCACAATGACATATTAAGGAATTTAAGAATTCAAACTTTTTTGAATTTTGAATTTTTTGGTTTAAATCACTCCTATGGCTATTTGGGAGTGTAATTCATGGCTCCCAGGATTCATTGGCAAAATGTGAAGAAATGAGAATGATTTTTTTCTAGAGGTGTCATGTGTGAAAAATTACCATTTTTTCACAGCCCCGCGGTGGTCAGAAAAGGCTCTTTTTTGCACAATTTTTTTTTCTCCGAATATCGATTCTGATCACAGGTCGGTGCATCTGGGGTGGTTTATCTGAGTTTTTTGAGAATTTATGGTGAAAAAATTATAAATTTTCCAGCACAATGACATATTAAGGAATTTTAGAATTCAAACTTTTTTGAATTTTGAATTTTTTGGCTTAAGTCACTCCTACGGCTATTTGGGAGTGTTTTCCATGGATCCCAGGGTTCAATGGCAAAATACGAAAAAATAAGAATGACTTTTTTCTGGAAGTGTCATGTGTGAAAAATTACCATTTTTTCACAGCCCCGCGGTGGTCAGAAAAGGCACTTTTTTGCACAATTTGTTTTTCTCTGAATATGGATTCTGATCACAGGTCGCTGCATCTGGGGTGGTTTATTCGAGTTTTTTGAGAATTTATGGTGGAAAAATGATAAATTTTCCAGCACAATGACATATTAAGGAATTTTAGAATTCAAACTTTTTTGAATTTTGAATTTTTTGGTTTAAATCACTCCTATGGCTATTTGGGAGTGTATTTCATGGCTCCCAGAGTTCATTGGCAAAATGCGAAGAAATGAGAATGATTTTTTTCTAGAGGTGTCATGTGTGAAAAATTACCATTTTTTCACAGCCCCGCGGTGGTCAGAAAAGGCACTTTTTTGCACAATTTTTTTTTCTCCGAATATCGATTCTGATCACAGGTCGGTGCATCTGGGGTGGTTTATTTGAGTTTTTTGAGAATTTATGGTGAAAAAAATTATAAATTTTCCAGCACAATGACATATTAAGGAATTTTAGAATTCAAACTTTTTTGAATTTTGAATTTTTTGGTTTAAATCACTCCTATGGCTATTTGGGAGTGTATTTCATGGATCCCAGGGTTCAATGGCAAAATGCGAAGAAATAAGAATGATTTTTTTCTGGAAGTGTCATGTGTGAAAAATTACCATTTTTTCACAGCCCAGCGGTGGTCAGAAAAGGCACTTTTTTGCACAATTTGTTTTTCTCTGAATATGGATTCTGATCACAGGTCGCTGCATCTGGGGTGGTTTATTCGAGTTTTTTGAGAATTTATGGTGAAAAAAATGATAAATTTCCCAGCACAATGACATATTAAGGAATTTTAGAATTCAAACTTTTTTAAATTTTAAATTTTTTGGCTTAAGTCACTCCTACTGCTATTTGGGAGTGTATTTCATGGATCCCAGGGTTCAATGGCAAAATGCGAAAAAATAAGAATGACTTTTTTCTAGAGGTCTCATGTGTGAAAAATTACCATTTTTTCACAGCCCCGCGGTGGTCAGAAAAGGCACTTTTTTGCACAATTTTTTTTTCTTCGAATATCGATTCTGATCACAGGTCGGTGCATCTGGGGTGGTTTATTTGAGTTTTTTGAGAATTTATGGTGAAAAAATTATAAATTTTCCAGCACAATGACATATTAAGGAATTTTAGAATTCAAACTTTTTTTAATTTGAATTTTTTGGTTGAAATCACTCCTATGGCTATTTGGGAGTGTATTTCATGGATCCCAGGGTTCAATGGCAAAATGCGAAGAAATAAGAATGATTTTTTTCTGGAAGTGTCATGTGTGAAAAATTACCATTTTTTCACAGCCCCGCGGTGGTCAGAAAAGGCACTTTTTTGCACAATTTGTTTTTCTCGGAATATGGATTCTGATCACAGGTCGCTGCATCTGGGGTGGTTCATTCGAGTTTTTTGAGAATTTATGGTGAAAAAAATGATAAATTTTCCAGCACAATGACATATTAAGGAATTTTAAAATTCAAACTTTTTTGAATTTTAATTTTTTTGGCTTAAGTCACTCCTACTGCTATTTGGGAGTGTATTTCATGGATCCCAGGGTTCAATGGTAAAATGCGAAAAAATAAGAATAACTTTTTTCTGGAAGTGTCATGTGTGAAAAATTACCATTTTTTCACAGCCCCGCGGTGGTCAGAAAAGGCACTTTTTTGCACAATTTGTTTTTCTCTGAATATGGATTCTGATCACAGGTCGCTGCATCTGGGGTGGTTTATTCGAGTTTTTTGAGAATTTATGGTGAAAAAATGATAAATTTTCCAGCACAATGACATATTAAGGAATTTTAGAATTCAAACTTTTTTGAATTTTGAATTTTTTGGTTTAAATCACTCCTATGGCTATTTGGGAGTGTATTTCATGGCTCCCAGAGTTCATTGGCAAAATGCGAAGAAATGAGAATGATTTTTTTCTAGAGGTGTCATGTGTGAAAAATTACCATTTTTTCACAGCCCCGCGGTGGTCAGAAAAGGCACTTTTTTGCACAATTTTTTTTTCTCTGAATATCGATTCTGATCACAGGTCGGTGCATCTGGGGTGGTTTATTTGAGTTTTTTGAGAATTTATGGTGAAAAAAATTATAAATTTTCCAGCACAATGACATATTAAGGAATTTTAGAATTCAAACTTTTTTGAATTTTGAATTTTTTGGTTTAAATCACTCCTATGGCTATTTGGGAGTGTATTTCATGGATCCCAGGGTTCAATGGCAAAATGCGAAGAAATAAGAATGATTTTTTTCTGGAAGTGTCATGTGTGAAAAATTACCATTTTTTCACAGCCCAGCGGTGGTCAGAAAAGGCACTTTTTTGCACAATTTGTTTTTCTCTGAATATGGATTCTGATCACAGGTCGCTGCATCTGGGGAGGTTTATTCGAGTTTTTTGAGAATTTATGGTGAAAAAATGATAAATTTTCCAGCACAATGACATATTAAGGAATTTTAGAATTCAAACTTTTTTGAATTTTAAATTTTTTGGCTTAAGTCACTCCTACTGCTATTTGGGAGTGTATTTCATGGATCCCAGGGTTCAATGGCAAAATGCGAAAAAATAAGAATGACTTTTTTCTGGAAGTGTCATGTGTGAAGAATTACCATTTTTTCACAGCCCCGCGGTGGTCAGAAAAGGCACTTTTTTGCACAATTTGTTTTTCTCTGAATATGGATTCTGATCACAGGTCGCTGCATCTGGGGTGGTTTATTCTAGTTTTTTGAGAATTTATGGTGAAAAAAATGATAAATTTTCCAGCACAATGACATATTAAGGAATTTAAGAATTCAAACTTTTTTGAATTTTGAATTTTTTGGTTTAAATCACTCCTATGGCTATTTGGGAGTGTAATTCATGGCTCCCAGGATTCATTGGCAAAATGTGAAGAAATGAGAATGATTTTTTTCTAGAGGTGTCATGTGTGAAAAATTACCATTTTTTCACAGCCCCGCGGTGGTCAGAAAAGGCTCTTTTTTGCACAATTTTTTTTTCTCCGAATATCGATTCTGATCACAGGTCGGTGCATCTGGGGTGGTTTATCTGAGTTTTTTGAGAATTTATGGTGAAAAAATTATAAATTTTCCAGCACAATGACATAATAAGGAATTTTAGAATTCAAACTTTTTTGAATTTTGAATTTTTTGGTTTAAATCACTCCTATGGCTATTTGGGAGTGTATTTCATGGATCCCAGGGTTCAATGGCAAAATGCGAAAAAATAAGAATGACTTTTTTCTGGAAGTGTCATGTGTGAAAAATTACCATTTTTTCACAGCCCCGCGGTGGTCAGAAAAGGCACTTTTTTGCACAATTTGTTTTTCTCTGAATATGGATTCTGATCACAGGTCGCTGCATCTAGGGTGGTTTATTCGAGTTTTTTGAGAATTTATGGTGAAAAAAATGATAAATTTTCCAGCACAATGACATATTAAGGAATTTTAGAATTCAAAATTTTTTGAATTTTGAATTTTTTGTTTTAAATCACTCCTATGGCTATTTGGGAGTGTATTTCATGGCTCCCAGGGTTCATTGGCAAAATGCGAAGAAATGAGAATGATTTTTTTCTGGAGGTTTCATGTGTGAAAAATGATCATTTTTTCTCAGCCCCGCGGTGGTCAGAAAAGGCACTTTTTTGCACAATTTTTTTTTCTCCGAATATAGATTGTGATCACAAGTCGGTGCATCTGGGGTGGTTTATTTGAGTTTTTTGAGAATGTATGGTGAAAATAATGATAAATTTCCCAGCACAATGACATATTAAGGAATTTGAGAATTCAAACTTTTTTGAATTTTGAATTTTTTGGTTTATATCACTCCTATGGCTATTTGAGAGTGTATTTCATGGCTCCCAGGGTTCATTGGCAAAATGCGAAGAAATAAGAATGATTTTTTTCTGGAAGTGTCATGTGTGAAAAATTACCATTTTTTCACAGCCCCGCGGTGGTCAGAAAAGGCACTTTTTTGCACAATTTTTTTTTCTTCGAATATCGATTCTGATCACAGGTCGGTGCATCTGGGGTGGTTTATTCGAGTTTTTTGAGAATTTATGGTGAAAAAAATGATAAATTTTCCAGCACAATGACATATTAAGGAATTTTAAAATTCAAACTTTTTTAAATTTTGAATTTTTTGGCTTAAGTCACTCCTACGGCTATTTGGGAGTGTATTTCATGGATCCCAGGGTTCAATGGCAAAATTCGAAAAAATAAGAATGACTTTTTTCTGGAGGTGTCATGTGTGAAAAATTACCATTTTTTCTCAGCCCCGCGGTGGTCAGAAAAGGCACTTTTTTGCACAATTTTTTTTTCTCTGAATATAGATTGTGATCACAAGTCGATGCATCTGGGGTGGTTTATTTGAGTTTTTTGAGAATGTATGGTGAAAAAAATGATAAATTTTCCAGCACAATGACATATTAAGGAATTTTAGAATTCAAACTTTTTTGAATTTTGAATTTTTTGTTTTAAATCACTCCTATGGCTATTTGGGAGTGTATTTCATGGATCCCAGGGTTCAATGGCAAAATGCGAAAAAATAAGAATGACTTTTTTCTGGAAGTGTCATGTGTGAAGAATTACCATTTTTTCACAGCCCCGCGGTGGTCAGAAAAGGCACTTTTTTGCACAATTTGTTTTTCTCTGAATATGGATTCTGATCACAGGTCGCTGCATCTGGGGTGGTTTATTCTAGTTTTTTGAGAATTTATGGTGAAAAAAATGATAAATTTTCCAGCACAATGACATATTAAGGAATTAAAGAATTCAAACTTTTTTGAATTTTGAATTTTTTGGTTTAAATCACTCCTATGGCTATTTGGGAGTGTAATTCATGGCTCCCAGGGTTCATTGGCAAAATGTGAAGAAATGAGAATGATTTTTTTCTAGAGGTGTCATGTGTGAAAAATTACCATTTTTTCACAGCCCCGCGGTGGTCAGAAAAGGCTCTTTTTTGCACAATTTTTTTTTCTCCGAATATCGATTCTGATCACAGGTCGGTGCATCTGGGGTGGTTTATCTGAGTTTTTTGAGAATTTATGGTGAAAAAATTATAAATTTTCCAGCACAATGACATAATAAGGAATTTTAGAATTCAAACTTTTTTGAATTTTGAATTTTTTGGTTTAAATCACTCCTATGGCTATTTGGGAGTGTATTTCATGGATCCCAGGGTTCAATGGCAAAATGCGAAAAAATAAGAATGACTTTTTTCTGGAAGTGTCATGTGTGAAAAATTACCATTTTTTCACAGCCCCGCGGTGGTCAGAAAAGGCACTTTTTTGCACAATTTGTTTTTCTCTGAATATGGATTCTGATCACAGGTCGCTGCATCTAGGGTGGTTTATTCGAGTTTTTTGAGAATTTATGGTGAAAAAAATGATAAATTTTCCAGCACAATGACATATTAAGGAATTTTAGAATTCAAAATTTTTTGAATTTTGAATTTTTTGTTTTAAATCACTCCTATGGCTATTTGGGAGTGTATTTCATGGCTCCCAGGGTTCATTGGCAAAATGCGAAGAAATGAGAATGATTTTTTTCTGGAGGTTTCATGTGTGAAAAATGATCATTTTTTCTCAGCCCCGCGGTGGTCAGAAAAGGCACTTTTTTGCACAATTTTTTTTTCTCCGAATATAGATTGTGATCACAAGTCGGTGCATCTGGGGTGGTTTATTTGAGTTTTTTGAGAATGTATGGTGAAAATAATGATAAATTTCCCAGCACAATGACATATTAAGGAATTTTAGAATTCAAACTTTTTTGAATTTTGAATTTTTTGGTTTATATCACTCCTATGGCTATTTGAGAGTGTATTTCATGGCTCCCAGGGTTCATTGGCAAAATGCGAAGAAATAAGAATGATTTTTTTCTGGAAGTGTCATGTGTGAAAAATTACCATTTTTTCACAGCCCCGCGGTGGTCAGAAAAGGCACTTTTTTGCACAATTTTTTTTTCTTCGAATATCGATTCTGATCACAGGTCGGTGCATCTGGGGTGGTTTATTCGAGTTTTTTGAGAATTTATGGTGAAAAAAATGATAAATTTTCCAGCACAATGACATATTAAGGAATTTTAGAATTCAAACTTTTTTAAATTTTGAATTTTTTGGCTTAAGTCACTCCTACGGCTATTTGGGAGTGTATTTCATGGATCCCAGGGTTCAATGGCAAAATTCGAAAAAATAAGAATGACTTTTTTCTGGAGGTGTCATGTGTGAAAAATTACCATTTTTTCTCAGCCCCGCGGTGGTCAGAAAAGGCACTTTTTTGCACAATTTTTTTTTCTCTGAATATAGATTGTGATCACAAGTCGCTGCATCTGGGGTGGTTTATTTGAGTTTTTTGAGAATGTATGGTGAAAAAATGATAAATTTTCCAGCACAATGACATATTAAGGAATTTTAGAATTCAAACTTTTTTGAATTTTAAATTTTTTGTTTTAAATCACTCCTATGGCTATTTGGGAGTGTATTTCATGGATCCCAGGGTTCAATGGCAAAATGCGAAGAAATAAGAATGATTTTTTTCTGGAAGTGTCATGTGTGAAAAATTACCACTTTTTCACAGCCCCGCGGTGGTCAGAAAAGGCACTTTTTTGCACAATTTGTTTTTCTCTGAATATGGATTCTGATCACAGGTCGGTGCATCTGGGGTGATTTATTCGAGTTTTTTGAGAATTTATGGTGAAAAAAATGATAAATTTTCCAGCACAATGACATATTAAGGAATTTTAAAATTCAAACTTTTTTGAATTTTGAATTTTTTGGTTTAAATCACTCCTATGGCTATTTGGGAGTGTATTTCATGGCTCCCAAGGTTCATTGGCAAAATGCGAAGAAATGAGAACGATTTTTTTCTGGAGGTGTCATGTGTGAAAAATTACCATTTTTTCTCAGCCCCGATGTGGTCAGAAAAGGCACTTTTTTGCACAATTTTTTTTTCTCCGAATATCGATTGTGATCACAAGTCGGCGCATCTGGGTTGGTTTATTTGAGTTTTTTGAGAATGTATGGTGAAAAAAATGATAAATTTTCCAGCACAATGACATATTAAGGAATTTTAGAATTCAAACTTTTTTGAATTTTGAATATTTTGGTTTATATCACTCCTATGGCTATTTGGGAGTGTATTTCATGGCTCCCAGGGTTCATTGGCAAAATGCGAAGAAATGAGAATGATTTTTTTCTAGACGTGTCATGTTTGAAAAATTACCATTTTTTCACAGCCCCGCGGTGGTCAGAAAAGGCACTTTTTTGCACAATTTTTTTTACTCTGAATATCGATTCTGATCACAGGTCTGTGCATCTGGGGTGGTTTATTTGAGTTTTTTGAGAATTTATGGTGAAAAAATTATAAATTTTCCAGCACAATGACATATTAAGGAATTTTAGAATTCAAACTTTTTTGAATTTTGCATTTTTTGTTTTAAATCACTGCTAAGGATATTTGGGAGTGTATTTCATGGATCCCAGGGTTCAATGGCAAAATGCGAAGAAATAAGAATGATTTTTTTCTGGAAGTGTCATGTGTGAAAAATTACCATTTTTTCACAGCCCCGCGGTGGTCAGAAAAGGCACTTTTTTGCACAATTTGTTTTTCTCTGAATATGGATTCTGATCACAGGTCGCTGCATCTGGGGTGGTTTATTCGAGTTTTTTGAGAATTTATGGTGAAAAAAATGATAAATTTTCCAGCACAATGACATATTAAGGAATTTTAGAATTCAAACTTTTTTGAATTTTGAATTTTTTGGTTTAAATCACTCCTATGGCTATTTGGGAGTGTATTTCATGGCTCCCAAGGTTCATTGGCAAAATGCGAAGAAATGAGAACGATTTTTTTCTGGAGGTGTCATGTGTGAAAAATTACCATTTTTTCTCAGCCCCGATGTGGTCAGAAAAGGCACTTTTTTGCACAATTTTTTTTTCTCCGAATATCGATTGTGATCACAAGTCGGTGCATCTGGGTTGGTTTATTTGAGTTTTTTGAGAATGTATGGTGGAAAAAATGATAAATTTTCCAGCACAATGACATATTAAGGAATTTTAGAATTCAAACGTTTTTGAATTTTGAATTTTTTGGTTTATATCACTCCTATGGCTATTTGGGAGTGTATTTCATGGCTCCCAGGGTTCATTGGCAAAATGCGAAGAAATGAGAATGATTTTTTTCTAGACGTGTCATGTGTGAAAAATTACCATTTTTTCACAGCCCCGCGGTGGTCAGAAAGGGCACTTTTTTGCACAATTTTTTTTACTCCGAATATCTATTCTGATCACAGGTCTGTGCATCTGGGGTGGTTTATTTGAGTTTTTTGAGAATTTATGGTGAAATAATTATAAATTTTCCAGCACAATGACATATTAAGGAATTTTAGAATTCAAACTTTTTTGAATTTTGCATTTTTTGTTTTAAATCACTGCTAAGGCTATTTGGGAGTGTATTTCATGGATCCCAGGGTTCAATGGCAAAATGCGAAGAAATAAGAATGATTTTTTTCTGGAAGTGTCATGTGTGAAAAATTACCATTTTTTCACAGCCCCCGGTGGTCAGAAAAGGCACATTTTTGCACAATTTGTTTTTCTCTGAATATGGATTCTGATCACAGGTCGCTGCATCTGGGGTGGTTTATTCGAGTTTTTTGAGATTTTATGGTGTAAAAAATGATAAATTTTCCAGCACAATGACATATTAAGGAATTTTAGAATTCAAACTTTTTTGAATTTTGAATTTTTTGGCTTAAGTCACTCCTACGGCTATTTGGGAGTGTATTTCATGGATCCCAGGGTTCAATGGCAAAATGCGAAAAAATAAGAATGACTTTTTTCTGGAGGTGTCATGTGTGAAAAATTACCATTTTTTCACAGCCTCGCGGTGGGCAGAAAAGGCACTTTTTTGCACAATTTGTTTTTCTCTGAATATGGATTCTGATCACAGGTCGCTGCATCTGGGGTGGTTTATTCGAGTTTTTTGAGAATTTATGGTGAAAAAAATGATAAATTTTCCAGCACAATGACATAATAAGGAATTTTAGAATTCATACTTTTTTGATTTTGAATTTTTTGTTTTAAATCACTCTTATGGCTATTTGGGAGTGTATTTCATGGCTCCCAGGGTTAATTGGCAAAAAGCGAAGAAAGGAGAATGATTTTTTTCTGGAGGTGTCATGTGTGAAAAATTACCATTTTTTCTCAGCCCCGCGGTGGTCAGAAAAGGCACTTTTTTGCACAATTTTTTTTTCTCTGAATATCGATTCTGATCACAAGTCGGTGCATCTGGGATGGTTTATTTGAGTTTTTAGAGAATGTATGGTGAAAAAAATGATAAATTTTCCAGCACAATGACATATTAAGAAATTTTAGAATTCAAACTTTTTTGAATTTTTTGTTTTAAATCACTCCTATGGCCATTTGGGAGTGTATTTCATGGATCCCAGGGTTCAATGGCAAAATGCGAAGAAATAAGAATGATTTTTTTCTAGAGGTGTCATGTGTGAAAAATTACCATTTTTTCACAGCCCCGCGGTGGTCAGAAAAGGCACTTTTTTGCACAATTTGTTTTTCTCTGAATATGGATTCTGATCACAGGTCGGTGCATCTGGGGTGATTTATTCGAGTTTTTTGAGAATTTATGGTGAAAAAAAATGATAAATTTTCCAGCACAATGACATATTAAGGAATTTTAGAATTCAAACTTTTTTGAATTTTTTGGTTTAAATCACTCCTATGGCTATTTGGGAGTGTATTTCATGGCTCCCAAAGTTCATTGGCAAAATGCGAAGAAATGAGAACGATTTTTTTCTGGAGGTGTCATGTGTGAAAAATTACCATTTTTTCTCAGCCCCGATGTGGTCAGAAAAGGCACTTTTTTGCACAATTTTTTTTTCTCCGAATATCGATTGTGATCACAAGTCGGTGCATCTGGGTTGGTTTATTTGAGTTTTTTGAGAATGTATGGTGAAAAAAATGATAAATTTTCCAGCACAATGACATATTAAGGAATTTTAGAATTCAAACTTTTTTGAATTTTGAATTTTTTGGTTTATATCACTCCTATGGCTATTTGGGAGTGTATTTCATGGCTCCCAGGGTTCATTGGCAAAATGCGAAGAAATGAGAATGATTTTTTTCTAGACGTGTCATGTGTGAAAAATTACCATTTTTTCACAGCCCCGCGGTGGTCAGAAAAGGCACTTTTTTGCACAATTTTTTTTTCTCTGAATTTCGATTCTGATCACAGGTCTGTGCATCTGGGGTGGTTTATTTGAGTTTTTTGAGAATTTATGGTGAAAACATTATAAATTTTCCAGCACAATGACATATTAAGGAATTTTAGAATTCAAACTTTTTTGAATTTTCATTTTTTGTTTTAAATCACTGCTATGGCTATTTGGGAGTGTATTTCATGGATCCCAGGGTTCAATGGCAAAATGCGAAGAAATAAGAATGATTTTTTTCTGGAAGTGTCATGTGTGAAAAATTACCATTTTTTCACAGCCCCGCGGTGGTCAGAAAAGGCACTTTTTTGCACAATTTTTTTTTCTTCGAATATCGATTCTGATCACAGGTCGGTGCATCTGGGGTGGTTTATTCGAGTTTTTTGAGAATTTATGGTGAAAAAAATGATAAATTTTCCAGCACAATGACATATTAAGGGATTTTAGAATTCAAACTTTTTTAAATTTTGAATTTTTTGGCTTAAGTCACTCCTACGGCTATTTGGGAGTGTATTTCATGGATCCCAGGGTTCAATGGCAAAATGCGAAAAAATAAGAATGACTTTTTTCTGGAAGTGTCATGTGTGAAAAATTACCATTTTTTCACAGCCCCGCGGTGGGCAGAAAAGGCACTTTTTTGCACAATTTGTTTTTCTCTGAATATGGATTCTGATCACAGGTCGCTGCATCTGGGGTGATTTATTCGAGTTTTTTGAGAATTTATGGTGAAAAAAATGATAAATTTTCCAGCACAATGACATATTAAGGAATTTTAGAATTCAAACTTTTTTGAATTTTTTGGTTTAAATCACTCCTATGGCTATTTGGGAGTGTATTTCATGGCTCCCAAAGTTCATTGGCAAAATGCGAAGAAATGAGAACGATTTTTTTCTGGAGGTGTCATGTGTGAAAAATTACCATTTTTTCTCAGCCCCGATGTGGTCAGAAAAGGCACTTTTTTGCACAATTTTTTTTTCTCCGAATATCGATTGTGATCACAAGTCGGTGCATCTGGGTTGGTTTATTTGAGTTTTTTGAGAATGTATGGTGAAAAAAATGATAAATTTTCCAGCACAATGACATATTAAGGAATTTTAGAATTCAAACTTTTTGAATTTTGAATTTTTTGGTTTATATCACTCCTATGGCTATTTGGGAGTGTATTTCATGGCTCCCAGGGTTCATTGGCAAAATGCGAAGAAATGAGAATGATTTTTTTCTAGACGTGTCATGTGTGAAAAATTACCATTTTTTCACAGCCCCGCGGTGGTCAGAAAAGGCACTTTTTTGCACAATTTTTTTTTCTCTGAATTTCGATTCTGATCACAGGTCTGTGCATCTGGGGTGGTTTATTTGAGTTTTTTGAGAATTTATGGTAAAAAATTATAAATTTTCCAGCACAATGACATATTAAGGAATTTTAGAATTCAAACTTTTTTGAATTTTGCATTTTTTGTTTTAAATCACTGCTATGGCTATTTGGGAGTGTATTTCATGGATCCCAGGGTTCAATGGCAAAATGCGAAGAAATAAGAATGATTTTTTTCTGGAAGTGTCATGTGTGAAAAATTACCATTTTTTCACAGCCCCGCGGTGGTCAGAAAAGGCACTTTTTTGCACAATTTTTTTTTCTTCGAATATCGATTCTGATCACAGGTCGGTGCATCTGGGGTGGTTTATTCGAGTTTTTTGAGAATTTATGGTGAAAAAAATGATAAATTTTCCAGCACAATGACATATTAAGGAATTTTAGAATTCAAACTTTTTTAAATTTTGAATTTTTGGCTTAAGTCACTCCTACGGCTATTTGGGAGTGTATTTCATGGATCCCAGGGTTCAATGGCAAAATTCGAAAAAATAAGAATGACTTTTTTCTGGAGGTGTCATGTGTGAAAAATTACCATTTTTTCTCAGCCCCGCGGTGGTCAGAAAAGGCACTTTTTTGCACAATTTTTTTTTCTCTGAATATAGATTGTGATCACAAGTCGGTGCATCTGGGGTGGTTTATTTGAGTTTTTTGAGAATGTATGGTGAAAAAAATGATAAATTTTCCAGCACAATGACATATTAAGGAATTTTAGAATTCAAACTTTTTTGAATTTTGAATTTTTTGTTTTAAATCACTCCTATGGCTATTTGGGAGTGTATTTCATGGATCCCAGGGTTCAATGGCAAAATGCGAAGAAATAAGAATGATTTTTTTCTGGAAGTGTCATGTGTGAAAAATTACCATTTTTTCACAGCCCCGCGGTGGTCAGAAAAGGCCCTTTTTTGCACAATTTTTTTACTCCGAATATCTATTCTGATCACAGGTCTGTGCATCTGGGGTGGTTTATTTGAGTTTTTTGAGAATTTATGGTGAAAAAATTATAAATTTTCCAGCACAATGACATATTAAGGAATTTTAGAATTCAAACTTTTTTGAATTTTGCATTTTTTGTTTTAAATCACTGCTAAGGCTATTTGGGAGTGTATTTCATGGATCCCAGGGTTCAATGGCAAAATGCGAAGAAATAAGAATGATTTTTTTCTGGAAGTGTCATGTGTGAAAAATTACCATTTTTTCACAGCCCCGCGGTGGTCAGAAAAGGCACTTTTTTGCACAATTTGTTTTTCTCTGAATATAGATTGTGATCACAAGTCGGTGCATCTGGGTTGGTTTATTTGAGTTTTTTGAGAATTTATGGTGGAAAAATTATAAATTCTCCAGCACAATGACATATTAAGGAATTTTAGAATTCAAACTTTTTTAAATTTTGAATTTTTTGGTTTAACTCACTCCTATGGCTATTTGGGAGTGTATTTCATGGCTCCCAGGGTTCATTGGCAAAATGCGAAGAAATGAGAATGATTTTTTTCTGGAGGTTTCATGTGTGAAAAATGATCATTTTTTCTCAGCCCCGCGGTGGTCAGAAAAGGCACTTTTTTGCACAATTTTTTTTTCTCCGAATATAGATTGTGATCACAAGTCGGTGCATCTGGGGTGGTTTATTTGAGTTTTTTGAGAATGTATGGTGAAAATAATGATAAATTTTCCAGCACAATGACATATTAAGGAATTTTAGAATTCAAACTTTTTTGAATTTTGAATTTTTTGTTTTAAATCACTGCTATGGCTATTTGGGAGTGTATTTCATGGATCCCAGGGTTCAATGGCAAAATGCGAAGAAATAAGAATGATTTTTTTCTGGAAGTGTCATGTGTGAAAAATTACCATTTTTTCACAGCCCCGCGGTGGTCAGAAAAGGCACTTTTTTGCACAATTTTTTTTTCTTCGAATATCGATTCTGATCACAGGTCGGTGCATCTGGGGTGGTTTATTCGAGTTTTTTGAGAATTTATGGTGAAAAAAATGATAAATTTTCCAGCACAATGACATATTAAGGAATTTTAGAATTCAAACTTTTTTAAATTTTGAATTTTTTGGCTTAAGTCACTCCTACGGCTATTTGGGAGTGTATTTCATGGATCCCAGGGTTCAATGGCAAAATTCAAAAAAATAAGAATGACTTTTTTCTGGAGGTGTCATGTGTGAAAAATTACCATTTTTTCTCAGCCCCGCGGTGGTCAGAAAAGGCACTTTTTTGCACAATTTTTTTTTCTCTGAATATAGATTGTGATCACAAGTCGGTGCATCTGGGGTGGTTTATTTGAGTTTTTTGAGAATGTATGGTGAAAAAAATGATAAATTTTCCAGCACAATGACATATTAAGGAATTTTAGAATTCAAACTTTTTTGAATTTTGAATTTTTTGTTTTAAATCACTCCTATGGCTATTTGGGAGTGTATTTCATGGATCCCAGGGTTCAATGGCAAAATGCGAAGAAATAAGATTTTTTTCTGGAAGTGTCATGTGTGAAAAATTACCAATTTTTCACAGCCCCGCGGTGGTCAGAAAAGGCACTTTTTTGCACAATTTGTTTTTCTCTGAATATGGATTCTGATCACAGGTCGGTGCATCTGGGGTGATTTATTCGAGTTTTTTGAGAATTTATGGTGAAAAAAATGATAAATTTTCCAGCACAATGACATATTAAGGAATTTTAGAATTCAAACTTTTTTGAATTTTGAATTTTTTGGTTTAAATCACTCCTATGGCTATTTGGGAGTGTATTTCATGGCTCCCAAGGTTCATTGGCAAAATGCGAAGAAATGAGAACGATTTTTTTCTGGAGGTGTCATGTGTGAAAAATTACCATTTTTTCTCAGCCCCGATGTGGTCAGAAAAGGCACTTTTTGCACAATTTTTTTTTCTCCGAATATCGATTGTGATCACAAGTCGGTGCATCTGGGTTGGTTTATTTGAGTTTTTTGAAAATGTATGGTGAAAAAAATAATAAATTTTCCAGCACAATGACATATTAAGGAATTTTAGAATTCAAACTTTTTTGAATTTTGAATTTTTTGGTTTATATCACTCCTATGGCTATTTGGGAGTGTATTTCATGGCTCCCAGGGTTCATTGGCAAAATGCGAAGAAATGAGAATGATTTTTTTCTAGACGTGTCATGTGTGAAAAATTACCATTTTTTCACAGCCCCGCGGTGGTCAGAAAAGGCACTTTTTTGCACAATTTTTTTTACTCCGAATATCTATTCTGATCACAGGTCTGTGCATCTGGGGTGGTTTATTTGAGTTTTTTGAGAATTTATGGTGAAAAAATTATAAATTTTCCAGCACAATGACATATTAAGGAATTTTAGAATTCAAACTTTTTTGAATTTTGCATTTTTTGTTTTAAATCACTGCTAAGGCTATTTGGGAGTGTATTTCATGGATCCCAGGGTTCAATGGCAAAATGCGAAGAAATAAGAATGATTTTTTTCTGGAAGTGTCATGTGTGAAAAATTACCATTTTTTCACAGCCCCCGGTGGTCAGAAAAGGCACTTTTTTGCACAATTTGTTTTTCTCTGAATATGGATTCTGATCACAGGTCGCTGCATCTGGGGTGGTTTATTCGAGTTTTTTGAGAATTTATGGTGAATAAAAATGATAAATTTTCCAGCACAATGACATATTAAGGAATTTTAGAATTCAAACTTTTTTGAATTTTGAATTTTTTGGTTTAAATCACTCCTATGGCTATTTGGGAGTGTATTTCATGGCTCCCAAGGTTCATTGGCAAAATGCGAAGAAATGAGAACGATTTTTTTCTGGAGGTGTCATGTGTGAAAAATTACCATTTTTTCTCAGCCCCGATGTGGTCAGAAAAGGCACTTTTTTGCACAATTTTTTTTTCTCCGAATATCGATTGTGATCACAAGTCGGTGCATCTGGGTTGGTTTATTTGAGTTTTTTGAGAATGTATGGTGAAAAAAATGATAAATTTTCCAGCACAATGACATATTAAGGAATTTTAGAATTCAAACTTTTTTGAATTTTGAATTTTTTGGTTTATATCACTCCTATGGCTATTTGGGAGTGTATTTCATGGCTCCCAGGGTTCATTGGCAAAATGCGAAGAAATGAGAATGATTTTTTTCTAGACGTGTCATGTGTGAAAAATTACCATTTTTTCACAGCCCCGCGGTGGTCAGAAAAGGCACTTTTTTGCACAATTTTTTTTACTCCGAATATCTATTCTGATCACAGGTCTGTGCATCTGGGGTGGTTTATTTGAGTTTTTTGAGAATTTATGGTGAAAAAATTATAAATTTTCCAGCACAATGACATATTAAGGAATTTTAGAATTCAAACTTTTTTGAATTTTGCATTTTTTGTTTTAAATCACTGCTAAGGCTATTTGGGAGTGTATTTCATGGATCCCAGGGTTCAATGGCAAAATGCGAAGAAATAAGAATGATTTTTTTCTGGAAGTGTCATGTGTGAAAAATTACCATTTTTTCACAGCCCCCGGTGGTCAGAAAAGGCACTTTTTTGCACAATTTGTTTTTCTCTGAATATGGATTCTGATCACAGGTCGCTGCATCTGGGGTGGTTTATTCGAGTTTTTTGAGAATTTATGGTGAATAAAAATGATAAATTTTCCAGCACAATGACATATTAAGGAATTTTAGAATTCAAACTTTTTTGAATTTTGAATTTTTTGGTTTAACTCACTCCTATGGCTATTTGGGAGTGTATTTCATGGCTCCCAGGGTTCATTGGCAAAATGCGAAGAAATGAGAATGATTTTTTTCTGGAGGTTTCATGTGTGAAAAATGATCATTTTTTCTCAGCCCCGCGGTGGTCAGAAAAGGCACTTTTTTGCACAATTTTTTTTTCTCCGAATATAGATTGTGATCACAAGTCGGTGCATCTGGGGTGGTTTATTCTAGTTTTTTGAGAATGTATGGTGAAAATAATGATAAATTTCCCAGCACAATGACATATTAAGGAATTTTAGAATTCAAACTTTTTTGAATTTTGAATTTTTTGGTTTATATCACTCCTATGGCTATTTGAGAGTGTATTTCATGGCTCCCAGGGTTCATTGGCAAAATGCGAAGAAATAAGAATGATTTTTTTCTGGAAGTGTCATGTGTGAAAAATTACCATTTTTTCACAGCCCCGCGGTGGTCAGAAAAGGCACTTTTTTGCACAATTTTTTTTTCTTCGAATATCGATTCTGATCACAGGTCGGTGCATCTGGGGTGGTTTATTCGAGTTTTTTGAGAATTTATGGTGAAAAAAATGATAAATTTTCCAGCACAATGACATATTAAGGAATTTTAGAATTCAAACTTTTTTAAATTTTGAATTTTTTTACTTAAGTCACTCCTACGGCTATTTGGGAGTGTATTTCATGGATCCCAGGGTTCAATGGCAAAATTCGAAAAAATAAGAATGACTTTTTTCTGGAGGTGTCATGTGTGAAAAATTACCATTTTTTCTCAGCCCCGCGGTGGTCAGAAAAGGCACTTTTTTGCACAATTTTTTTTTCTCTGAATATAGATTGTGATCACAAGTCGGTGCATCTGGGGTGGTTTATTTGAGTTTTTTGAGAATGTATGGTGAAAAAAATGATAAATTTTCCAGCACAATGACATATTAAGGAATTTTAGAATTCAAACTTTTTTGAATTTTGAATTTTTTGTTTTAAATCACTCCTATGGCTATTTGGGAGTGTATTTCATGGATCCCAGGGTTCAATGGCAAAATGCGAAGAAATAAGAATGATTTTTTTCTGGAAGTGTCATGTGTGAAAAATTACCACTTTTTCACAGCCCCGCGGTGGTCAGAAAAGGCACTTTTTTGCACAATTTGTTTTTCTCTGAATATGGATTCTGATCACAGGTCGGTGCATCTGGGGTGATTTATTCGAGTTTTTTGAGAATTTATGGTGAAAAAAATGATAAATTTTCCAGCACAATGACATATTGAGGAATTTTAGAATTCAAACTTTTTTGAATTTTGAATTTTTTGGTTTAAATCACTCCTATGGCTATTTGGGAGTGTATTTCATGGCTCCCAAGGTTCATTGGCAAAATGCGAAGAAATGAGAACGATTTTTTTCTGGAGGTGTCATGTGTGAAAAATTACCATTTTTTCTCAGCCCCGATGTGGTCAGAAAAGGCACTTTTTTGCACAATTTTTTTTTCTCCGAATATCGATTGTGATCACAAGTCGGTGCATCTGGGTTGTTTTATTTGAGTTTTTTGAGAATGTATGGTGAAAAAAATGATAAATTTTCCAGCACAATGACATATTAAGGAATTTTAGAATTCAAACTTTTTTGAATTTTGAATTTTTTGGTTTATATCACTCCTATGGCTATTTGGGAGTGTATTTCATGGCTCCCAGGGTTCATTGGCAAAATGCGAAGAAATGAGAATGATTTTTTTCTAGACGTGTCATGTGTGAAAAATTACCATTTTTTCACAGCCCCGCGGTGGTCAGAAAAGGCACTTTTTTGCACAATTTTTTTTACTCCGAATATCTATTCTGATCACAGGTCTGTGCATCTGGGGTGGTTTATTTGAGTTTTTTGAGAATTTATGGTGAAAAAATTATAAATTTTCCAGCACAATGACATATTGAGGAATTTTAGAATTCAAACTTTTTTGAATTTTGCATTTTTTGTTTTAAATCACTGCTAAGGCTATTTGGGAGTGTATTTCATGGATCCCAGGGTTCAATGGCAAAATGCGAAGAAATAAGAATGATTTTTTTCTGGAAGTGTCATGTGTGAAAAATTACCATTTTTTCACAGCCCCCGGTGGTCAGAAAAGGCACTTTTTTGCACAATTTGTTTTTCTCTGAATATGCATTCTGATCACAGGTCGCTGCATCTGGGGTGGTTTATTCGAGTTTTTTGAGAATTTATGGTGTAAAAAATGATAAATTTTCCAGCACAATGACATATTAAGGAATTTTAGAATTCAAACTTTTTTAAATTTTGAATTTTTTTACTTAAGTCACTCCTACGGCTATTTGGGAGTGTATTTCATGGATCCCAGGGTTCAATGGCAAAATTCGAAAAAATAAGAATGACTTTTTTCTGGAGGTGTCATGTGTGAAAAATTACCATTTTTTCTCAGCCCCGCGGTGGTCAGAAAAGGCACTTTTTTGCACAATTTTTTTTTCTCTGAATATAGATTGTGATCACAAGTCGGTGCATCTGGGGTGGTTTATTTGAGTTTTTTGAGAATGTATGGTGAAAAAAATGATAAATTTTCCAGCACAATGACATATTAAGGAATTTTAGAATTCAAACTTTTTTGAATTTTGAATTTTTTGTTTTAAATCACTCCTATGGCTATTTGGGAGTGTATTTCATGGATCCCAGGGTTCAATGGCAAAATGCGAAGAAATAAGAATGATTTTTTTCTGGAAGTGTCATGTGTGAAAAATTACCACTTTTTCACAGCCCCGCGGTGGTCAGAAAAGGCACTTTTTTGCACAATTTGTTTTTCTCTGAATATGGATTCTGATCACAGGTCGGTGCATCTGGGGTGATTTATTCGAGTTTTTTGAGAATTTATGGTGAAAAAAATGATAAATTTTCCAGCACAATGACATATTGAGGAATTTTAGAATTCAAACTTTTTTGAATTTTGAATTTTTTGGTTTAAATCACTCCTATGGCTATTTGGGAGTGTATTTCATGGCTCCCAAGGTTCATTGGCAAAATGCGAAGAAATGAGAACGATTTTTTTCTGGAGGTGTCATGTGTGAAAAATTACCATTTTTTCTCAGCCCCGATGTGGTCAGAAAAGGCACTTTTTTGCACAATTTTTTTTTCTCCGAATATCGATTGTGATCACAAGTCGGTGCATCTGGGTTGTTTTATTTGAGTTTTTTGAGAATGTATGGTGAAAAAAATGATAAATTTTCCAGCACAATGACATATTAAGGAATTTTAGAATTCAAACTTTTTTGAATTTTGAATTTTTTGGTTTATATCACTCCTATGGCTATTTGGGAGTGTATTTCATGGCTCCCAGGGTTCATTGGCAAAATGCGAAGAAATGAGAATGATTTTTTTCTAGACGTGTCATGTGTGAAAAATTACCATTTTTTCACAGCCCCGCGGTGGTCAGAAAAGGCACTTTTTTGCACAATTTTTTTTACTCCGAATATCTATTCTGATCACAGGTCTGTGCATCTGGGGTGGTTTATTTGAGTTTTTTGAGAATTTATGGTGAAAAAATTATAAATTTTCCAGCACAATGACATATTGAGGAATTTTAGAATTCAAACTTTTTTGAATTTTGCATTTTTTGTTTTAAATCACTGCTAAGGCTATTTGGGAGTGTATTTCATGGATCCCAGGGTTCAATGGCAAAATGCGAAGAAATAAGAATGATTTTTTTCTGGAAGTGTCATGTGTGAAAAATTACCATTTTTTCACAGCCCCCGGTGGTCAGAAAAGGCACTTTTTTGCACAATTTGTTTTTCTCTGAATATGCATTCTGATCACAGGTCGCTGCATCTGGGGTGGTTTATTCGAGTTTTTTGAGAATTTATGGTGTAAAAAATGATAAATTTTCCAGCACAATGACATATTAAGGAATTTTAGAATTCAAACTTTTTTAAATTTTGAATTTTTTGGCTTAAGTCACTCCTACGGCTATTTGGGAGTGTATTTCATGGATCCCAGGGTTCAATGGCAAAATGCGAAAAAATAAGAATGACTTTTTTCTGGAGGTGTCATGTGTGAAAAATTATCATTTTTTCTCAGCCCCGCGGTGGTCAGAAAAGGCACTTTTTTGCACAATTTTTTTTTCTCTGAATATAGATTGTGATCACAAGTCGGTGCATCTGGGTTGGTTTATTTGAGTTTTTTGAAAATGTATGGTGAAAAAAATAATAAATTATCCAGCACAATGACATATTAAGGAATTTTAGAATTCAAACTTTTTTGAATTTTGAATTTTTTGGCTTATGTCACTCCTACGGCTATTTGGGAGTGTATTTCATGGATCCCAGGGTTCAATGGCAAAATGCGAAAATATAAGAATGACTTTTTTCTGGAAGTGTCATGTGTGAAAAATTACCATTTTTTCACAGCCCCGCGGTGGGCAGAAAAGGCACTTTTTTGCACAATTTGTTTTTCTCTGAATATGGATTCTGATCACAGGTCGCTGCATCTGGGGTGGTTTATTCGAGTTTTTTGAGAATTTATGGTGAAAAAAATGATAAATTTTCCAGCACAATGGCATAATAAGGAATTTTAGAATTCATACTTTTTTGATTTTGAATTTTTTGTTTTAATTCACTCTTATGGCTATTTGGGAGTGTATTTCATGGCTCCCAGGGTTAATTGGCAAAAAGCGAAGAAAGGAGAATGATTTTTTTCTGGAGGTGTCATGTGTGAAAAATTACCATTTTTTCTCAGCCCCGCGTTGGTCAGAAAAGGCACTTTTTTGCACAATTTTTTTTTCTCTGAATATCGATTCTGATCACAAGTCGGTGCATCTGGGGTGGTTTATTTGAGTTTTTAGAGAATGTATGGTGAAAAAAATGATAAATTTTCCAGCACAATGACATATTAAGGAATTTTAGAATTCAAACTTTTTTGAATTTTTTGTTTTAAATCACTCCTATGGCTATTTGGGAGTGTATTTCATGGATCCCAGGGTTCAATGGCAAAATGCGAAGAAATAAGAATGATTTTTTTCTAGAGGTGTCATGTGTGAAAAATTACCATTTTTTCACAGCCCCGCGGTGGTCAGAAAAGGCACTTTTTTGCACAATTTTTTTTACTCCGAATATCTATTCTGATCACAGGTCTGTGCATCTGGGGTGGTTTATTTGAGTTTTTTGAGAATTTATGGTGAAAAAATTATAAATTTTCCAGCACAATGACATATTAAGGAATTTTAGAATTCAAGCTTTTTTGAATTTGGCATTTTTTGTTTTAAATCACTGCTAAGGCTATTTGGGAGTGTATTTCATGGATCCCAGGGTTCAATGGCAAAATGCGAAGAAATAAGAATGATTTTTTTCTGGAAGTGTCATGTGTGAAAAATTACCATTTTTTCACAGCCCCCGGTGGTCAGAAAAGGCACTTTTTTGCACAATTTGTTTTTCTCTGAATATGGATTCTGATCACAGGTCGCTGCATCTGGGGTGGTTTATTCGAGTTTTTTTGAGAATTTATGGTGTAAAAAATTATAAATTTTCCAGCACAATGACATATTAAGGAATTTTAGAATTCAAACTTTTTTGAATTTTGAATTTTTTGGTATAACTCACTCCTATGGCTATTTGGGAGTGTATTTCATGGCTCCCAGGGTTCATTGGCAAAATGCGAAGAAATGAGAATGATTTTTTTCTGGAGGTTTCATTTGTGAAAAATGATCATTTTTTCTCAGCCCCGCGGTGGTCAGAAAAGGCACTTTTTTGCACAATTTTTTTTTCTCCGAATATAGATTGTGATCACAAGTCGGTGCATCTGGGGTGGTTTATTTGAGTTTTTTGAGAATGTATGGTGAAAATAATGATAAATTTCCCAGCACAATGACATATTAAGGAATTTTAGAATTCAAACTTTTTTGAATTTTGAATTTTTTGGTTTATATCACTCCTATGGCTATTTGAGAGTGTATTTCATGGCTCCCAGGGTTCATTGGCAAAATGCGAAGAAATAAGAATGATTTTTTTCTGGAAGTGTCATGTGTGAAAAATTACCATTTTTTCACAGCCCCGCGGTGGTCAGAAAAGGCACTTTTTTGCACAATTTTTTTTTCTTCGAATATCGATTCTGATCACAGGTCGGTGCATCTGGGGTGGTTTATTCGAGTTTTTTGAGAATTTATGGTGAAAAAAATGATAAATTTTCCAGCACAATGACATATTAAGGAATTTTAGAATTCAAACTTTTTTAAATTTTGAATTTTTTGGCTTAAGTCACTCCTACGGCTATTTGGGAGTGTATTTCATGGATCCCAGGGTTCAATGGCAAAATTCGAAAAAATAAGAATGACTTTTTTCTGGAGGTGTCATGTGTGAAAAATTACCATTTTTTCTCAGCCCCGCGGTGGTCAGAAAAGGCACTTTTTTGCACAATTTTTTTTTCTCTGAATATAGATTGTGATCACAAGTCGGTGCATCTGGGGTGGTTTATTTGAGTTTTTTGAGAATGTATGGTGAAAAAAATGATAAATTTTCCAGCACAATGACATATTAAGGAATTTTAGAATTCAAACTTTTTTGAATTTTGAATTTTTTGTTTTAAATCACTCCTATGGCTATTTGGGAGTGTATTTCATAGATCCCAGGGTTCAATGGCAAAATGCGAAGAAATAAGAATGATTTTTTTCTGGAAGTGTCATGTGTGAAAAATTACCACTTTTTCACAGCCCCGCGGTGGTCAGAAAAGGCACTTTTTTGCACAATTTGTTTTTCTCTGAATATGGATTCTGATCACAGGTCGGTGCATCTGGGGTGATTTATTCGAGTTTTTTGAGAATTTATGGTGAAAAAATGATAAATTTTCCAGCACAATGACATATTAAGGAATTTTAGAATTCAAACTTTTTTGAATTTTGAAGTTTTTGGTTTAAATCACTCCTATGGCTATTTGGGAGTGTATTTCATGGCTCCCAAGGTTCATTGGCAAAATGCGAAGAAATGAGAACGATTTTTTTCTGGAGGTGTCATGTGTGAAAAATTACCATTTTTTCTCAGCCCCGATGTGGTCAGAAAAGGCACTTTTTTGCACAATTTTTTTTTCTCCGAATATCGATTGTGATCACAAGTCGGTGCATCTGGGTTGGTTTATTTGAGTTTTTTGAGAATGTATGGTGAAAAAAATGATAAATTTCCCAGCACAATGACATATTAAGGAATTTTAGAATTCAAACTTTTTTGAATTTTGAATTTTTTGGTTTATATCACTCCTATGGCTATTTGGGAGTGTATTTCATGGCTCCCAGGGTTCATTGGCAAAATGCGAAGAAATGAGAATGATTTTTTTCTAGACGTGTCATGTGTGAAAAATTACCATTTTTTCACAGCCCCGCGGTGGTCAGAAAAGGCACTTTTTTGCACAATTTTTTTTACTCCGAATATCTATTCTGATCACAGGTCTGTGCATCTGGGGTGGTTTATTTGAGTTTTTTGAGAATTTATGGTGAAAAAATTATAAATTTTCCAGCACAATGACATATTGAGGAATTTTAGAATTCAAACTTTTTTGAATTTTGCATTTTTTGTTTTAAATCACTGCTAAGGCTATTTGGGAGTGTATTTCATGGATCCCAGGGTTCAATGGCAAAATGCGAAGAAATAAGAATGATTTTTTTCTGGAAGTGTCATGTGTGAAAAATTACCATTTTTTCACAGTACCCGGTGGTCAGAAAAGGCACTTTTTTGCACAATTTGTTTTTCTCTGAATATGCATTCTGATCACAGGTCGCTGCATCTGGGGTGGTTTATTCGAGTTTTTAGAGAATTTATGGTGTAAAAAATGATAAATTTTCCAGCACAATGACATATTAAGGAATTTTAGTATTCAAACTTTTTTAAATTTTGAATTTTTTGGCTTAAGTCACTCCTACGGCTATTTGGGAGTGTATTTCATGGATCCCAGGGTTCAATGGCAAAATGCGAAAAAATAAGAATGACTTTTTTCTGGAGGTGTCATGTGTGAAAAATTATCATTTTTTCTCAGCCCCGCGGTGGTCAGAAAAGGCACTTTTTTGCACAATTTTTTTTTCTCTGAATATAGATTGTGATCACAAGTCGGTGCATCTGGGTTGGTTTATTTGAGTTTTTTGAAAATGTATGGTGAAAAAAATGATAAATTTTCCAGCACAATGACATATTAATGAATTTTAGAATTCAAACTTTTTTGAATTTTGAATTTTTTGGCTTAAGTCACTCCTACGGCTATTTGGGAGTGTATTTCATGGATCCCAGGGTTCAATGGCAAAATGCGAAAATATAAGAATGACTTTTTTCTGGAAGTGTCATGTGTGAAAAATTACCATTTTTTCACAGCCCCGCGGTGGGCAGAAAAGGCACTTTTTTGCACAATTTGTTTTTCTCTGAATATGGATTCTGATCACAGGTCGCTGCATCTGGGGTGGTTTATTCGAGTTTTTTGAGAATTTATGGTGAAAAAAATGATAAATTTTCCAGCACAATGACATAATAAGGAATTTTAGAATTCATACTTTTTTGATTTTGAATTTTTTGTTTTAATTCACTCTTATGGCTATTTGGGAGTGTATTTCATGGCTCCCAGGGTTAATTGGCAAAAAGCGAAGAAAGGAGAATGATTTTTTTCTGGAGGTGTCATGTGTGAAAAATTACCATTTTTTCTCAGCCCCGCGTTGGTCAGAAAAGGCACTTTTTTGCACAATTTTTTTTTCTCTGAATATCGATTCTGATCACAAGTCGGTGCATCTGGGGTGGTTTATTTGAGTTTTTAGAGAATGTATGGTGAAAAAAATGATAAATTTTCCAGCACAATGACATATTAAGGAATTTTAGAATTCAAACTTTTTTGAATTTTTTGTTTTAAATCACTCCTATGGCTATTTGGGAGTGTATTTCATGGATCCCAGAGTTCAATGGCAAAATGCGAAGAAATAAGAATGATTTTTTTCTAGAGGTGTCATGTGTGAAAAATTACCATTTTTTCACAGCCCCGCGGTGGTCAGAGAAGGCACTTTTTTGCACAATTTGTTTTTCTCTGAATATGGATTCTGATCACAGGTCGGTGCATCTGGGGTGATTTATTCGAGTTTTTTGAGAATTTATGGTGAAAAAAATGATAAATTTTCCAGCACAATGACATATTAAGGAATTTTAGAATTCAAACTTTTTTGAATTTTTTGGTTTAAATCACTCCTATGGCTATTTGGGAGTGTATTTCATGGCTCCCAAAGTTCATTGGCAAAATGCGAAGAAATGAGAACAATTTTTTTCTGGAGGTGTCATGTGTGAAAAATTACCATTTTTTCTCAGCCCCGATGTGGTCAGAAAAGGCACTTTTTCGCACAATTTTTTTTTCTCCGAATATCGATTGTGATCACAAGTCGGTGTATCTGGGTTGGTTTATTTGAGTTTTTTGAGAATGTATGGTGAAAAAAATGATAAATTTTCCAGCACAATGACATATTAAGGAATTTTAGAATTCAAACTTTTTTGAATTTTGAATTTTTTTGGTTTATATCACTCCTATGGCTATTTGGGAGTGTATTTCATGGCTCCCAGGGTTCATTGGCAAAATGCGAAGAAATGAGAATGATTTTTTTCTAGACGTGTCATGTGTGAAAAATTACCATTTTTTCACAGCCCCGCGGTGGTCAGAAAAGGCACTTTTTTGCACAATTTTTTTTTCTCTGAATTTCGATTCTGATCACAGGTCTGTGCATCTGGGGTGGTTTATTTGAGTTTTTTGAGAATTTATGGTGAAAAAATTATAAATTTTCCAGCACAATGACATATTAAGGAATTTTAGAATTCAAACTTTTTTGAATTTTGCATTTTTTGTTTTAAATCACTGCTATGGCTATTTGGGAGTGTATTTCATGGATCCCAGGGTTCAATGGCAAAATGCGAAGAAATAAGAACGATTTTTTTCTGGAAGTGTCATGTGTGAAAAATTACCATTTTTTCACAGCCCCGCGGTGGTCAGAAAAGGCACTTTTTTGCGCAATTTTTTTTTCTTCGAATATCGATTCTGATCACAGGTCGGTGCATCTGGGGTGGTTTATTCGAGTTTTTTGAGAATTTATGGTGAAAAAAACGATAAATTTTCCAGCACAATGACATATTAAGGAATTTTAGAATTCAAACTTTTTTAAATTTTGAATTTTTTGGCTTAAGTCACTCCTACGGCTATTTGGGAGTGTATTTCATGGATCCCAGGGTTCAATGGCAAAATTCGAAAAAATAAGAATGACTTTTTTCTGGAGGTGTCATGTGTGAAAAATTACCATTTTTTCTCAGCCCCGCGGTGGTCAGAAAAGGCACTTTTTTGCACAATTTTTTTTTCTCTGAATATAGATTGTGATCACAAGTCGGTGCATCTGGGGTGGTTTATTTGAGTTTATTGAGATTGTATGGTGAAAAAAATGATAAATTTTCCAGCACAATGACATATTAAGGAATTTTAGAATTCAAACTTTTTTGAATTTTGAATTTTTTGTTTTAAATCACTCCTATGGCTATTTGGGAGTGTATTTCATGGATCCCAGGGTTCAATGGCAAAATGCGAAGAAATAAGAATGATTTTTTTCTGGAAGTGTCATGTGTGAAAAATTACCACTTTTTCACAGCCCCGCGGTGGTCAGAAAAGGCACTTTTTTGCACAATTTGTTTTTCTCTGAATATGGATTCTGATCACAGGTCGGTGCATCTGGGGTGATTTATTCGAGTTTTTTGAGAATTTATGGTGAAAAAAATGATAAATTTTCCAGCACAATGACATATTAAGGAATTTTAGAATTCAAACTTTTTTGAATTTTGAGTTTTTTGGTTTAAATCACTCCTATGGCTATTTGGGAGTGTATTTCATGGCTCCCAAGGTTCATTGGCAAAATGCGAAGAAATGAGAACGATTTTTTTCTGGAGGTGTCATGTGTGAAAAATTACCATTTTTTCTCAGCCCCGATGTGGTCAGAAAAGGCACTTTTTTGCACAATTTTTTTTTCTCCGAATATCGATTGTGATCACAAGTCGGTGCATCTGGGTTGGTTTATTTGAGTTTTTTGAGAATGTATGGTGAAAAAAATGATAAATTTTCCAGCACAATGACATATTAAGGAATTTTAGAATTCAAACTTTTTTGAATTTTGAATTTTTTGGTTTATATCACTCCTATGGCTATTTGGGAGTGTATTTCATGGCTCCCAGGGTTCATTGGCAAAATGCGAAGAAATGAGAATGATTTTTTTCTAGACGTGTCATGTGTGAAAAATTACCATTTTTTCACAGCCCCGCGGTGGTCAGAAAAGGCACTTTTTTGCACAATTTTTTTTACTCCGAATATCTATTCTGATCACAGGTCTGTGCATCTGGGGTGGTTTATTTGAGTTTTTTGAGAATTTATGGTGAAAAAATTATAAATTTTCCAGCACAATGACATATTAAGGAATTTTAGAATTCAAACTTTTTTGAATTTTGCATTTTTTGTTTTAAATCACTGCTAAGGCTATTTGGGAGTGTATTTCATGGATCCCAGGGTTCAATGGAAAAATGCGAAGAAATAAGAATGATTTTTTTCTGGAAGTGTCATGTGTGAAAAATTACCATTTTTTCACAGCCCCGCGGTGGTCAGAAAAGGCACTTTTTTGCACAATTTTTTTTTCTCCGAATATAGATTGTGATCACAAGTCGGTGCATCTGGGGTGGTTTATTTGAGTTTTTTGAGAATGTATGGTGAAAATAATGATAAATTTCCCAGCACAATGACATATTAAGGAATTTTAGAATTCAAACTTTTTTGAATTTTGAATTTTTTGGTTTATATCACTCCTATGGCTATTTGAGAGTGTATTTCATGGCTCCCAGGGTTCATTGGCAAAATGCGAAGAAATAAGAATGATTTTTTTCTGGAAGTGTCATGTGTGAAAAATTACCATTTTTTCACAGCCCCGCGGTGGTCAGAAAAGGCACTTTTTTGCACAATTTTTTTTTCTTCGAATATCGATTCTGATCACAGGTCGGTGCATCTGGGGTGGTTTATTCGAGTTTTTTGAGAATTTATGGTGAAAAAAATGATAAATTTTCCAGCACAATGACATATTAAGGAATTTTAGAATTCAAACTTTTTTAAATTTTGAATTTTTTTGCTTAAGTCACTCCTACGGCTATTTGGGAGTGTATTTCATGGATCCCAGGGTTCAATGGCAAAATTCGAAAAAATAAGAATGACTTTTTTCTGGAGGTGTCATGTGTGAAAAATTACCATTTTTTCTCAGCCCCGCGGTGGTCAGAAAAGGCACTTTTTTGCACAATTTTTTTTTCTCTGAATATAGATTGTGATCACAAGTCGGTGCATCTGGGGTGGTTTATTTGAGTTTTTTGAGAATGTATGGTGAAAAAAATGATAAATTTTCCAGCACAATGACATATTAAGGAATTTTAGAATTCAAACTTTTTTGAATTTTGAATTTTTTGTTTTAAATCACTCCTATGGCTATTTGGGAGTGTATTTCATGGATCCCAGGGTTCAATGGCAAAATGCGAAGAAATAAGAATGATTTTTTTCTGGAAGTGTCATGTGTGAAAAATTACCATTTTTTCACAGCCCCGCGGTGGTCAGAAAAGGCACTTTTTTGCACAATTTTTTTTTCTCCGAATATAGATTGTGATCACAAGTCGGTGCATCTGGGGTGGTTTATTTGAGTTTTTTGAGAATGTATGGTGAAAATAATGATAAATTTCCCAGCACAATGACATATTAAGGAATTTTAGAATTCAAACTTTTTTGAATTTTGAATTTTTTGGTTTATATCACTCCTATGGCTATTTGAGAGTGTATTTCATGGCTCCCAGGGTTCATTGGCAAAATGCGAAGAAATAAGAATGATTTTTTTCTGGAAGTGTCATGTGTGAAAAATTACCATTTTTTCACAGCCCCGCGGTGGTCAGAAAAGGCACTTTTTTGCACAATTTTTTTTTCTTCGAATATCGATTCTGATCACAGGTCGGTGCATCTGGGGTGGTTTATTCGAGTTTTTTGAGAATTTATGGTGAAAAAAATGATAAATTTTCCAGCACAATGACATATTAAGGAATTTTAGAATTCAAACTTTTTTAAATTTTGAATTTTTTGGCTTAAGTCACTCCTACGGCTATTTGGGAGTGTATTTCATGGATCCCAGGGTTCAATGGCAAAATTCGAAAAAATAAGAATGACTTTTTTCTGGAGGTGTCATGTGTGAAAAATTACCATTTTTTCTCAGCCCCGCGGTGGTCAGAAAAGGCACTTTTTTGCACAATTTTTTTTTCTCTGAATATAGATTGTGATCACAAGTCGGTGCATCTGGGGTGGTTTATTTGAGTTTATTGAGATTGTATGGTGAAAAAAATGATAAATTTTCCAGCACAATGACATATTAAGGAATTTTAGAATTCAAACTTTTTTGAATTTTGAATTTTTTGTTTTAAATCACTCCTATGGCTATTTGGGAGTGTATTTCATGGATCCCAGGGTTCAATGGCAAAATGCGAAGAAATAAGAATGATTTTTTTCTGGAAGTGTCATGTGTGAAAAATTACCACTTTTTCACAGCCCCGCGGTGGTCAGAAAAGGCACTTTTTTGCACAATTTGTTTTTCTCTGAATATGGATTCTGATCACAGGTCGGTGCATCTGGGGTGATTTATTCGAGTTTTTTGAGAATTTATGGTGAAAAAAATGATAAATTTTCCAGCACAATGACATATTAAGGAATTTTAGAATTCAAACTTTTTTGAATTTTGAATTTTTTGGTTTAAATCACTCCTATGGCTATTTGGGAGTGTATTTCATGGCTCCCAAGGTTCATTGGCAAAATGCGAAGAAATGAGAACGATTTTTTTCTGGAGGTGTCATGTGTGAAAAATTACCATTTTTTCTCAGCCCCGATGTGGTCAGAAAAGGCACTTTTTTGCACAATTTTTTTTTCTCCGAATATCGATTGTGATCACAAGTCGGTGCATCTGGGTTGGTTTATTTGAGTTTTTTGAGAATGTATGGTGAAAAAAATGATAAATTTTCCAGCACAATGACATATTAAGGAATTTTAGAATTCAAACTTTTTTGAATTTTGAATTTTTTGGTTTATATCACTCCTATGGCTATTTGGGAGTGTATTTCATGGCTCCCAGGGTTCATTGGCAAAATGCGAAGAAATGAGAATGATTTTTTTCTAGACGTGTCATGTGTGAAAAATTACCATTTTTTCACAGCCCCGCGGTGGTCAGAAAAGGCACTTTTTTGCACAATTTTTTTTACTCCGAATATCTATTCTGATCACAGGTCTGTGCATCTGGGGTGGTTTATTTGAGTTTTTTGAGAATTTATGGTGAAAAAATTATAAATTTTCCAGCACAATGACATATTAAGGAATTTTAGAATTCAAACTTTTTTGAATTTTGCATTTTTTGTTTTAAATCACTGCTAAGGCTATTTGGGAGTGTATTTCATGGATCCCAGGGTTCAATGGCAAAATGCGAAGAAATAAGAATGATTTTTTTCTGGAAGTGTCATGTGTGAAAAATTACCATTTTTTCACAGCCCCGCGGTGGTCAGAAAAGGCACTTTTTTGCACAATTTTTTTTTCTCCGAATATAGATTGTGATCACAAGTCGGTGCATCTGGGGTGGTTTATTTGAGTTTTTTGAGAATGTATGGTGAAAATAATGATAAATTTCCCAGCACAATGACATATTAAGGAATTTTAGAATTCAAACTTTTTTGAATTTTGAATTTTTTGGTTTATATCACTCCTATGGCTATTTGAGAGTGTATTTCATGGCTCCCAGGGTTCATTGGCAAAATGCGAAGAAATAAGAATGATTTTTTTCTGGAAGTGTCATGTGTGAAAAATTACCATTTTTTCACAGCCCCGCGGTGGTCAGAAAAGGCACTTTTTTGCACAATTTTTTTTTCTTCGAATATCGATTCTGATCACAGGTCGGTGCATCTGGGGTGGTTTATTCGAGTTTTTTGAGAATTTATGGTGAAAAAAATGATAAATTTTCCAGCACAATGACATATTAAGGAATTTTAGAATTCAAACTTTTTTAAATTTTGAATTTTTTGGCTTAAGTCACTCCTACGGCTATTTGGGAGTGTATTTCATGGATCCCAGGGTTCAATGGCAAAATTCGAAAAAATAAGAATGACTTTTTTCTGGAGGTGTCATGTGTGAAAAATTACCATTTTTTCTCAGCCCCGCGGTGGTCAGAAAAGGCACTTTTTTGCACAATTTTTTTTTCTCTGAATATAGATTGTGATCACAAGTCGGTGCATCTGGGGTGGTTTATTTGAGTTTTTTGAGAATGTATGGTGAAAAAAATGATAAATTTTCCAGCACAATGACATATTAAGGAATTTTAGAATTCAAACTTTTTTGAATTTTGAATTTTTTGTTTTAAATCACTCCTATGGCTATTTGGGAGTGTATTTCATGGATCCCAGGGTTCAATGGCAAAATGCGAAGAAATAAGAATGATTTTTTTCTGGAAGTGTCATGTGTGAAAAATTACCACTTTTTCACAGCCCCGCGGTGGTCAGAAAAGGCACTTTTTTGCACAATTTGTTTTTCTCTGAATATGGATTCTGATCACAGGTCGGTGCATCTGGGGTGATTTATTCGAGTTTTTTGAGAATTTATGGTGAAAAAATGATAAATTTTCCAGCACAATGACATATTAAGGAATTTTAGAATTCAAACTTTTTTAAATTTTGAATTTTTTTGCTTAAGTCACTCCTACGGCTATTTGGGAGTGTATTTCATGGGTCCCAGGGTTCAATGGCAAAATGCGAAAAAATAAGAATGACTTTTTTCTGGAGGTGTCATGTGTGAAAAATTATCATTTTTTCTCAGCCCCGCGGTGGTCAGAAAAGGCACTTTTTTGCACAATTTTTTTTTCTCTGAATATAGATTGTGATCACAAGTCGGTGCATCTGGGCTGGTTTATTTGAGTTTTTTGAAAATGTATGGTGAAAAAAATGATAAATTTTCCAGCACAATGACATATTAAGGAATTTTAGAATTCAAACTTTTTTGAATTTTTTGGCTTAAGTCACTCCTACGGCTATTTGGGAGTGTATTTCATGGATCCCAGGGTTCAATGGCAAAATGCGAAAAAATAAGAATGACTTTTTTCTGGAAGTGTCATGTGTGAAAAATTACCATTTTTTCACAGCCCCGCGGTGGTCAGAAAAGGCACTTTTTTGCACAATTTTTTTTTCTCTGAATTTCGATTCTGATCACAGGTCGCTGCATCTGGGGTGGTTTATTCGAGTTTTTTGAGAATTTATGGTGAAAAAATTATAAATTTTCCAGCACAATGACATATTAAGGAATTTTAGAATTCAAACTTTTTTGAATTTTGCATTTTTTGTTTTAAATCACTGCTATGGCTATTTGGGAGTGTATTTCATGGATCCCAGGGTTCAATGGCAAAATGCGAAGAAATAAGAATGATTTTTTTCTGGAAGTGTCATGTGTGAAAAATTACCATTTTTTCACAGCCCCGCGGTGGTCAGAAAAGGCACTTTTTTGCACAATTTTTTTTTCTTCGAATATCGATTCTGATCACAGGTCGGTGCATCTGGGGTGGTTTATTCGAGTTTTTTGAGAATTTATGGTGAAAAAAATGATAAATTTTCCAGCACAATGACATATTAAGGATTTTTAGAATTCAAACTTTTTTAAATTTTGAATTTTTTGGCTTAAGTCACTCCTACGGCTATTTGGGAGTGTATTTCATGGATCCCAGGGTTCAATGGCAAAATGCGAAAAAATAAGAATGACTTTTTTCTGGAAGTGTCATGTGTGAAAAATTACCATTTTTTCACAGCCCCGCGGTGGGCAGAAAAGGCACTTTTTTGCACAATTTGTTTTTCTCTGAATATGGATTCTGATCACAGGTCGCTGCATCTGGGGTGGTTTATTCGAGTTTTTTGAGAATTTATGGTGAAAAAAATGATAAATTTTCCAGCACAATGACATAATAAGGAATTTTAGAATTCATACTTTTTTGATTTTGAATTTTTTGTTTTAAATCACTCTTATGGCTATTTGGGAGTGTATTTCATGGCTCCCAGGGTTAATTGGCAAAAAGCGAAGAAAGGAGAATGATTTTTTTCTGGAGGTGTCATGTGTGAAAAATTACCATTTTTTCTCAGCCCCGCGGTGGTCAGAAAAGGCACTTTTTTGCACAATTTTTTTTTCTCTGAATATCGATTTTGATCACAAGTCGGTGCATCTGGGGTGGTTTATTTGAGTTTTTAGAGAATGTATGGTGAAAAAAATGATAAATTTTCCAGCACAATGACATATTAAGGAATTTTCGAATTCAAACTTTTTTGAATTTTTTGTTTTAAATCACTCCTATGGCTATTTGGGAGTGTATTTCATGGATCCCAGGGTTCAATGGCAAAATGCGAAGAAATAAGAATGATTTTTTTCTAGAGGTGTCATGTGTGAAAAATTACCATTTTTTCACAGCCCCGCGGTGGTCAGAAAAGGCACTTTTTTGCACAATTTGTTTTTCTCTGAATATGGATTCTGATCACAGGTCGGTGCATCTGGGGTGATTTATTCGTGTTTTTTGAGAATTTATGGTGAAAAAAATGATAAATTTTCCAGCACAATGACATATTAAGGAATTTTAGAATTCAAACTTTTTTGAATTTTTTGGTTTAAATCACTCCTATGGCTATTTGGGAGTGTATTTCATGGCTCCCAAAGTTCATTGGCAAAATGCGAAGAAATGAGAACGATTTTTTTCTGGAGGTGTCATGTGTGAAAAATTACCATTTTTTCTCAGCCCCGATGTGGTCAGAAAAGGCACTTTTTTGCACAATTTTTTTTTCTCTGTATATCGATTGTGATTACAAGTCGGTGCATCTGGGTTGGTTTATTTGAGTTTTTTGAGAATGTATGGTGAAAAAAATGATAAATTTTCCAGCACAATGACATATTAAGGAATTTTAGAATTCAAACTTTTTTGAATTTTGAATTTTTTGGTTTATATCACTCCTATGGCTATTTGGGAGTGTATTTCATGGCTCCCAGGGTTCATTGGCAAAATGCGAAGAAATGAGAATGATTTTTTTCTAAACGTGTCATGTGTGAAAAATTACCATTTTTTCACAGCCCCGCGGTGGTCAGAAAAGGCACTTTTTTGCACAATTTTTTTTTCTCTGAATTTCGATTCTGATCACAGGTCTGTGCATCTGGGGTGGTTTATTTGAGTTTTTTGAGAATTTATGGTGAAAAATTATAAATTTTCCAGCACAATGACATATTAAGGAATTTTAGAACTCAAACTTTTTTGAATTTTGCATTTTTTGTTTTAAATCACTGCTATGGCTATTTGGGAGTGTATTTCATGGATCCCAGGGTTCAATGGCAAAATGCGAAGAAATAAGAATGATTTTTTTCTGGAAGTGTCATGTGTGAAAAATTACCATTTTTTCACAGCCCTGCGGTGGTCAGAAAAGGCACTTTTTTGCACAATTTTTTTTCTTCGAATATCGATTCTGATCACAGGTCGGTGCATCTGGGGTGGTTTATTTGAGTTTTTTGAGAATTTATGGTGAAAAAAATGATAAATTTTCCAGCACAATGACATATTAAGGAATTTTAGAATTCAAACTTTTGAAAATTTTGAATTTTTTGGCTTAAGTCACTCCTATGGCTATTTGGGAGTGTATTTCATGGATCCCAGGGTTCAATGGCAAAATGCGAAAAAATAAGAATGACTTTTTTCTGGAAGTGTCATGTGTGAAAAATTACCATTTTTTCACAGCCCCGCGGTGGGCAGAAAAGGCACTTTTTTGCACAATTTGTTTTTCTCTGAATATGGATTCTGATCACAGGTCGCTGCATCTGGGGTGGTTTATTCGAGTTTTTTGAGAATTTATGGTGAAAAAAATGATAAATTTTCCAGCACAATGACATAATAAGGAATTTTAGAATTCATACTTTTTTGATTTTGAATTTTTTGTTTTAAATCACTCTTATGGCTATTTGGGAGTGTATTTCATGGCTCCCAGGGTTAATTGGCAAAAAGCGAAGAAAGGAGAATGATTTTTTTCTGGAGGTGTCATGTGTGAAAAATTACCATTTTTTCTCAGCCTCGCGGTGGTCAGAAAAGGCACTTTTTTGCACAATTTTTTTTTCTCTGAATATCGATTCTGATCACAAGTCGGTGCATCTGGGGTGGTTTATTTGAGTTTTTAGAGAATGTATGGTGAAAAAAATGATAAATTTTCCAGCACAATGACATATTAAGGAATTTTAGAATTCAAACTTTTATGAATTTTTTGTTTTAAATCACTCCTATGGCTATTTGGGAGTGTATTTCATGGATCCCAGGGTTCAATGGCAAAATGCGAAGAAATAAGAATGATTTTTTTCTAGAGGTGTCATGTGTGAAAAATTACCATTTTTTCACAGCCCCGCGGTGGTCAGAAAAGGCACTTTTTTGCACAATTTGTTTTTCTCTGAATATGGATTCTGATCACAGGTCGGTGCATCTGGGGTGATTTATTCGAGTTTTTTGAGAATTTATGGTGAAAAAAATGATAAATTTTCCAGCACAATGACATATTAAGGAATTTTAGAATTCAAACTTTTTTGAATTTTTTGGTTTAAATCACTCCTATGGCTATTTGGGAGTGTATTTCATGGCTCCCAAAGTTCATTGGCAAAATGCGAAGAAATGAGAACGATTTTTTTCTGGAGGTGTCATGTGTGAAAAATTACCATTTTTTCTCAGCCCCGATGTGGTCAGAAAAGGCACTTTTTTGCACAATTTTTTTTTCTCCGAATATCGATTGTGATCACAAGTCGGTGCATCTGGGTTGGTTTATTTGAGTTTTTTGAGAATGTATGGTGAAAAAAATGATAAATTTTCCAGCACAATGACATATTAAGGAATTTTAGAATTCAAACTTTTTTGAATTTTGAATTTTTTGGTTTATATCACTCCTATGGCTATTTGGGAGTGTATTTCATGGCTCCCAGGGTTCATTGGCAAAATGCGAAGAAATGAGAATGATTTTTTTCTAGACGTGTCATGTGTGAAAAATTACCATTTTTTCACAGCCCCGCGGTGGTCAGAAAAGGCACTTTTTTGCACAATTTTTTTTCTCTGAATTTCGATTCTGATCACAGGTCTGTGCATCTGGGGTGGTTTATTTGAGTTTTTTGAGAATTTATGGTGAAAAAAAATTAAAAATTTTCCAGCACAATGACATATTAAGGAATTTTATAATTCAAACTTTTTTGAATTTTGCATTTTTTGTTTTAAATCACTGCTATGGCTATTTGGGAGTGTATTTCATGGATCCCAGGGTTCAATGGCAAAATGCGAAGAAATAAGAATGATTTTTTTCTGGAAGTGTCATGTGTGAAAAATTACCATTTTTTCACAGCCCCGCAGTGGTCAGAAAAGGCACTTTTTTGCACAATTTTTTTTTCTTCGAATATCGATTCTGATCACAGGTCGGTGCATCTGGGGTGGTTTATTCGAGTTTTTTGAGAATTTATGGTGAAAAAAAATGATAAATTTTCCAGCACAATGACATATTAAGGAATTTTAGAATTCAAACTTTTTTAAATTTTGAATTTTTTGGCTTAAGTCACTCCTACGGCTATTTGGGAGTGTATTTCATGGATCCCAGGGTTCAATGGCAAAATGCGAAAAAATAAGAATGACTTTTTTCTGGAAGTGTCATGTGTGAAAAATTACCATTTTTTCACAGCCCCGCGGTGGGCAGAAAAGGCACTTTTTTGCACAATTTGTTTTTCTCTGAAATGGATTCTGATCACAGGTCGCTGCATCTGGGGTGGTTTATTCGAGTTTTTTGAGAATTTATGGTGAAAAAAATGATAAATTTTCCAGCACAATGACATAATAAGGTTTTTTAGAATTCATACTTTTTTGATTTTGAATTTTTTGTTTTAAATCACTCTTATGGCTATTTGGGAGTGTATTTCATGGCTCCCAGGGTTAATTGGCAAAAAGCGAAGAAAGGAGAATGATTTTTTTCTGGAGGTGTCATGTGTGAAAAATTACCATTTTTTCTCAGCCCCGCGGTGGTCAGAAAAGGCACTTTTTTGCACAATTTTTTTTTCTCTGAATATCGATTCTGATCACAAGTCGGTGCATCTGGGGTGGTTTATTTGAGTTTTTAGAGAATGTATGGTGAAAAAAATGATAAATTTTCCAGCACAATGACATATTAAGGAATTTTAGAATTCAAACTTTTATGAATTTTTTGTTTTAAATCACTCCTATGGCTATTTGGGAGTGTATTTCATGGATCCCAGGGTTCAATGGCAAAATGCGAAGAAATAAGAATGATTTTTTTCTAGAGGTGTCATGTGTGAAAAATTACCATTTTTTCACAGCCCCGCGGTGGTCAGAAAAGGCACTTTTTTGCACAATTTGTTTTTCTCTGAATATGGATTCTGATCACAGGTCGGTGCATCTGGGGTGATTTATTCGAGTTTTTTGAGAATTTATGGTGAAAAAAATGATAAATTTTCCAGCACAATGACATATTAAGGAATTTTAGAATTCAAACTTTTTTGAATTTTTTGGTTTAAATCACTCCTATGGCTATTTGGGAGTGTATTTCATGGCTCCCAAAGTTCATTGGCAAAATGCGAAGAAATGAGAACGATTTTTTTCTGGAGGTGTCATGTGTGAAAAATTACCATTTTTTCTCAGCCCCGATGTGGTCAGAAAAGGCACTTTTTTGCACAATTTTTTTTTCTCCGAATATCGATTGTGATCACAAGTCGGTGCATCTGGGGTGGTTTATTTGAGTTTTTTGAGAATGTATGGTGAAAAAAATGATAAATTTTCCAGCACAATGACATATTAAGGAATTTTAGAATTCAAACTTTTTTGAATTTTGAATTTTTTGGTTTATATCACTCCTATGGCTATTTGGGAGTGTATTTCATGGCTCCCAGGGTTCATTGGCAAAATGCGAAGAAATGAGAATGATTTTTTTCTAGACGTGTCATGTGTGAAAAATTACCATTTTTTCACAGCCCCGCGGTGGTCAGAAAAGGCACTTTTTTGCACAATTTTTTTTCTCTGAATTTCGATTCTGATCACAGGTCTGTGCATCTGGGGTGGTTTATTTGAGTTTTTTGAGAATTTATGGTGAAAAAAAATTAAAAATTTTCCAGCACAATGACATATTAAGGAATTTTATAATTCAAACTTTTTTGAATTTTGCATTTTTTGTTTTAAATCACTGCTATGGCTATTTGGGAGTGTATTTCATGGATCCCAGGGTTCAATGGCAAAATGCGAAGAAATAAGAATGATTTTTTTCTGGAAGTGTCATGTGTGAAAAATTACCATTTTTTCACAGCCCCGCAGTGGTCAGAAAAGGCACTTTTTTGCACAATTTTTTTTTCTTCGAATATCGATTCTGATCACAGGTCGGTGCATCTGGGGTGGTTTATTCGAGTTTTTTGAGAATTTATGGTGAAAAAAAATGATAAATTTTCCAGCACAATGACATATTAAGGAATTTTAGAATTCAAACTTTTTTAAATTTTGAATTTTTTGGCTTAAGTCACTCCTACGGCTATTTGGGAGTGTATTTCATGGATCCCAGGGTTCAATGGCAAAATGCGAAAAAATAAGAATGACTTTTTTCTGGAAGTGTCATGTGTGAAAAATTACCATTTTTTCACAGCCCCGCGGTGGGCAGAAAAGGCACTTTTTTGCACAATTTGTTTTTCTCTGAAATGGATTCTGATCACAGGTCGCTGCATCTGGGGTGGTTTATTCGAGTTTTTTGAGAATTTATGGTGAAAAAAATGATAAATTTTCCAGCACAATGACATAATAAGGAATTTTAGAATTCATACTTTTTTGATTTTGAATTTTTTGTTTTAAATCACTCTTATGGCTATTTGGGAGTGTATTTCATGGCTCCCAGGGTTAATTGGCAAAAAGCGAAGAAAGGAGAATGATTTTTTTCTGGAGGTGTCATGTGTGAAAAATTACCATTTTTTCTCAGCCCCGCGGTGGTCAGAAAAGGCACTTTTTTGCACAATTTTTTTTTCTCTGAATATCGATTCTGATCACAAGTCGGTGCATCTGGGGTGGTTTATTTGAGTTTTTAGAGAATGTATGGTGAAAAAAATGATAAATTTTCCAGCACAATGACATATTAAGGAATTTTAGAATTCAAACTTTTTTGAATTTTTTGTTTTAAATCACTCCTATGGCTATTTGGGAGTGTATTTCATGGATCCCAGGGTTCAATGGCAAAATGCGAAGAAATAAGAATGATTTTTTTCTAGAGGTGTCATGTGTGAAAAATTACCATTTTTTCACAGCCCCGCGGTGGTCAGAAAAGGCACTTTTTTGCACAATTTGTTTTTCTCTGAATATGGATTCTGATCACAGGTCGGTGCATCTGGGGTGATTTATTCGAGTTTTTTGAGAATTTATGGTGAAAAAATGATAAATTTTCCAGCACAATGACATATTAAGGAATTTTAGAATTCAAACTTTTTTGAATTTTTTGGTTTAAATCACTCCTATGGCTATTTGGGAGTGTATTTCATGGCTCCCAAAGTTCATTGGCAAAATGCGAAGAAATGAGAACGATTTTTTTCTGGAGGTGTCATGTGTGAAAAATTACCATTTTTTCTCAGCCCCGATGTGGTCAGAAAAGGCACTTTTTTGCACAATTTTTTTTTCTCCGAATATTGATTGTGATCACAAGTCGGTGCATCTGGGGTGGTTTATTTGAGTTTTTTGAGAATGTATGGTGAAAAAAATGATAAATTTTCCAGCACAATGACATATTAAGGAATTTTAGAATTCAAACTTTTTTGAATTTTTTGTTTTAAATCACTCCTATGACTATTTGGGAGTGTATTTCATGGATCCCAGGGTTCAATGGCAAAATGCGAAGAAATAAGAATGATTTTTTTCTAGAGGTGTCATGTGTGAAAAATTACCATTTTTTCACAGCCCCGCGGTGGTCAGAAAAGGCACTTTTTTGCACAATTTTTTTTTCTCTGAATATCGATTCTGATCACAAGTCGGTGCATCTGGGGTGGTTTATTTGAGTTTTTAGAGAATGTATGGTGAAAAAAATGATAAATTTTCCAGCACAATGACATATTAAGGAATTTTAGAATTCAAACTTTTTTGAATTTTTTGTTTTAAATCACTCCTATGGCTATTTGGGAGTGTATTTCATGGATCCCAGGGTTCAATGGCAAAATGCCAAGAAATAAGAATGATTTTTTTCTAGAGGTGTCATGTATGAAAAATTACCATTTTTTCACAGCCCCGCGGTGGTCAGAAAAGGCACTTTTTTGCACAATTTGTTTTTCTCTGAATATCGATTCTGATCACAGGTCGGTGCATCTGGGGTGATTTATTCGAGTTTTTTGAGAATTTATGGTGAAAAAAATGATAAATTTTCCAGCACAATGACATATTAAGGAATTTTAGAATTCAAACTTTTTTGAATTTTTTGGTTTAAATCACTCCTATGGCTATTTGGGAGTGTATTTCATGGCTCCCAAAGTTCATTGGCAAAATGCGAAGAAATGAGAACGATTTTTTTCTGGAGGTGTCATGTGTGAAAAATTACCATTTTTTCTCAGCCCCGATGTGGTCAGAAAAGGCACTTTTTTGCACAATTTTTTTTTCTCCGAATATCGATTGTGATCACAAGTCGGTGCATCTGGGGTGGTTTATTTGAGTTTTTTGAGAATGTATGGTGAAAAAAATGATAAATTTTCCAGCACAATGACATATTAAGGAATTTTAGAATTCAAACTTTTTTGAATTTTTTGTTTTAAATCACTCCTATGGCTATTTGGGAGTGTATTTCATGGATCCCAGGGTTCAATGGCAAAATGCGAAGAAATAAGAATGATTTTTTTCTAGAGGTGTCATGTGTGAAAAATTGCCATTTTTTCACAGCCCCGCGGTGGTCAGAAAAGGCACTTTTTTGCACAATTTTTTTTTCTCTGAATATCGATTCTGATCACAAGTCGGTGCATCTGGGGTGGTTTATTTGAGTTTTTAGAGAATGTATGGTGAAAATAATGATAAATTTTCCAGCACAATGACATATTAAGGAATTTTAGAATTCAAACTTTTTTGAATTTTTTGTTTTAAATCACTCCTATGGCTATTTGGGAGTGTATTTCATGGCTCCCAGGGTTAATTGGCAAAAAGCGAAGAAAGGAGAATGATTTTTTTCTGGAGGTGTCATGTGTGAAAAATTACCATTTTTTCTCAGCCTCGCGGTGGTCAGAAAAGGCACTTTTTTGCACAATTTGTTTTTCTCTGAATATGGATTCTGATCACAGGTCGGTGCATCTGGGGTGATTTATTCGAGTTTTTTGAGAATTTATGGTGAAAAAAATGATAAATTTTCCAGCACAATGACATATTAAGGAATTTTAGAATTCAAACTTTTTTGAATTTTTTGGTTTAAATCACTCCTATGGCTATTTGGGAGTGTATTTCATGGCTCCCAAAGTTCATTGGCAAAATGCGAAGAAATGAGAACGATTTTTTTCTGTAGGTGTCATGTGTGAAAAATTACCATTTTTTCTCAGCCCCGATGTGGTCAGAAAAGGCACTTTTTTGCACAATTTTTTTTTCTCCGAATATCGATTGTGATCACAAGTCGGTGCATCAGGGGTGGTTTATTTGAGTTTTTTGAGAATGTATGGTGAAAAAAATGATAAATTTTCCAGCACAATGACATATTAAGGAATTTTAGAATTCAAACTTTTTTAAATTTTGAATTTTTTGGCTTAAGTCACTCCTACGGCTATTTGGGAGTGTATTTCATGGATCCCAGGGTTCAATGGCAAAATTCGAAAAAATAAGAATGACTTTTTTCTGGAGGTGTCATGTGTGAAAAATTACCATTTTTTCTCAGCCCCGCGGTGGTCAGAAAAGGCACTTTTTTGCACAATTTTTTTTTTTCCTGAATATAGATTGTGATCACAAGTCGGTGCATCTGGGGTGGTTTATTTGAGTTTTTTGAGAATGTATGGTGAAAAAAATGATAAATTTTCCAGCACAATGACATATTAAGGAATTTTAGAATTCAAACTTTTTTGAATTTTGAATTTTTTGTTTTAAATCACTCCTATGGCTATTTGGGAGTGTATTTCATGGATCCCAGGGTTCAATGGCAAAATGCGAAGAAATAAGAATGATTTTTTTCTGGAAGTGTCATGTGTGAAAAATTACCACTTTTTCACAGCCCCGCGGTGGTCAGAAAAGGCACTTTTTTGCACAATTTGTTTTTCTCTGAATATGGATTCTGATCACAGGTCGGTGCATCTGGGGTGATTTATTTGAGTTTTTTGAGAATTTATGGTGAAAAAAATGATAAATTTTCCAGCACAATGACATATTAAGGAATTTTAGAATTCAAACTTTTTTGAATTTTGAATTTTTTGGTTTAAATCACTCCTATGGCTATTTGGGAGTGTATTTCATGGCTCCCAAGGTTCATTGGCAAAATGCGAAGAAATGAGAACGATTTTTTTCTGGAGGTGTCATGTGTGAAAAATTACCATTTTTTCTCAGCCCCGATGTGGTCAGAAAAGGCACTTTTTTGCACAATTTTTTTTTCTCCGAATATCGATTGTGATCACAAGTCGGTGCATCTGGGTTGGTTTATTTGAGTTTTTTGAGAATGTATGGTGAAAAAAATGATAAATTTTCCAGCACAATGACATATTAAGGAATTTTAGAATTCAAACTTTTTTGAATTTTGAATTTTTTGGTTTATATCACTCCTATGGCTATTTGGGAGTGTATTTCATGGCTCCCAGGGTTCATTGGCAAAATGCGAAGAAATGAGAATGATTTTTTTCTAGACGTGTCATGTGTGAAAAATTACCATTTTTTCACAGCCCCGCGGTGGTCAGAAAAGGCACTTTTTTGCACAATTTTTTTTACTCCGAATATCTATTCTGATCACAGGTCTGTGCATCTGGGGTGGTTTATTTGAGTTTTTTGAGAATTTATTGTGAAAAAATTATAAATTTTCCAGCACAATGACATATTAAGGAATTTTAGAATTCAAACTTTTTTGAATTTTGCATTTTTTGTTTTAAATCACTGCTAAGGCTATTTGGGAGTGTATTTCATGGATCCCAGGGTTCAATGGCAAAATGCGAAGAAATAAGAATGATTTTTTTCTGGAAGTGTCATGTGTGAAAAATTACCATTTTTTCACAGCCTCGCGGTGGTCAGAAAAGGCACTTTTTTGCACAATTTGTTTTTCTCTGAATATGGATTCTGATCACAGGTCGGTGCATCTGGGGTGGTTTATTCGAGTTTTTTGAGAATTTATGGTGAAAAAAAATGATAAATTTTCCAGCACAATGACATATTAAGGAATTTTAGAATTCAAACTTTTTTAAATTTTGAATTTTTTGGCTTAAGTCACTCCTACGGCTATTTGGGAGTGTATTTCATGGATCCCAGGGTTCAATGGCAAAATGCGAAAAAATAAGAATGACTTTTTTCTGGAAGTGTCATGTGTGAAAAATTACCATTTTTTCACAGCCCCGCGGTGGGCAGAAAAGGCACTTTTTTGCACAATTTGTTTTTCTCTGAATATGGATTCTGATCACAGGTCGCTGCATCTGGGGTGGTTTATTCGAGTTTTTTGAGAATTTATGGTGAAAAAAATGATAAATTTTCCAGCACAATGACATAATAAGGAATTTTAGAATTCATACTTTTTTGATTTTGAATTTTTTGTTTTAAATCACTCTTATGGCTATTTGGGAGTGTATTTCATGGCTCCCAGGGTTAATTGGCAAAAAGCGAAGAAAGGAGAATGATTTTTTTCTGGAGGTGTCATGTGTGAAAAATTACCATTTTTTCTCAGCCCCGCGGTGGTCAGAAAAGGCACTTTTTTGCACAATTTTTTTTTCTCTGAATATCGATTCTGATCACAAGTCGGTGCATCTGGGGTGGTTTATTTGAGTTTTTAGAGAATGTATGGTGAAAAAAATGATAAATTTTCCAGCACAATGACATATTAAGGAATTTTAGAATTCAAACTTTTTTGAATTTTTTGTTTTAAATCACTCCTATGGCTATTTGGGAGTGTATTTCATGGATCCCAGGGTTCAATGGCAAAATGCGAAGAAATAAGAATGATTTTTTTCTAGAGGTGTCATGTGTGAAAAATTACCATTTTTTCACAGCCCCGCGGTGGTCAGAAAAGGCACTTTTTTGCACAATTTGTTTTTCTCTGAATATGGATTCTGATCACAGGTCGGTGCATCTGGGGTGATTTATTCGAGTTTTTTGAGAATTTATGGTGAAAAAAATGATAAATTTTCCAGCACAATGACATATTAAGGAATTTTAGAATTCAAACTTTTTTGAATTTTTTGGTTTAAATCACTCCTATGGCTATTTGGGAGTGTATTTCATGGCTCCCAAAGTTCATTGGCAAAATGCGAAGAAATGAGAACGATTTTTTTCTGGAGGTGTCATGTGTGAAAAATTACCATTTTTTCTCAGCCCCGATGTGGTCAGAAAAGGCACTTTTTTGCACAATTTTTTTTTCTCCGAATATCGATTGTGATCACAAGTCGGTGCATCTGGGGTGGTTTATTTGAGTTTTTTGAGAATGTATGGTGAAAAAAATGATAAATTTTCCAGCACAATGACATATTAAGGAATTTTAGAATTCAAACTTTTTTGAATTTTTTGTTTTAAATCACTCCTATGGCTATTTGGGAGTGTATTTCATGGATCCCAGGGTTCAATGGCAAAATGCGAAGAAATAAGAATGATTTTTTTCTAGAGGTGTCATGTGTGAAAAATTACCATTTTTTCACAGCCCCGCGGTGGTCAGAAAAGGCACTTTTTTGCACAATTTGTTTTTCTCTGAATATGGATTCTGATCACAGGTCGGTGCATCTGGGGTGATTTATTCGAGTTTTTTGAGAATTTATGGTGAAAAAAATGATAAATTTTCCAGCACAATGACATATTAAGGAATTTTAGAATTCAAACTTTTTTGAATTTTTTGGTTTAAATCACTCCTATGGCTATTTGGGAGTGTATTTCATGGCTCCCAAAGTTCATTGGCAAAATGCGAAGAAATGAGAACGATTTTTTTCTGGAGGTGTCATGTGTGAAAAATTACCATTTTTTCTCAGCCCCGATGTGGTCAGAAAAGGCACTTTTTTGCACAATTTTTTTTTCTCCGAATATCGATTGTGATCACAAGTCGGTGCATCTGGGGTGGTTTATTTGAGTTTTTTGAGAATGTATGGTGAAAAAAATGATAAATTTTCCAGCACAATGACATATTAAGGAATTTTAGAATTCAAACTTTTTTAAATTTTGAATTTTTTGGCTTAAGTCACTCCTACGGCTATTTGGGAGTGTATTTCATGGATCCCAGGGTTCTTTGGCAAATTCGAAAAAATAAGAATGACTTTTTTCTGGAGGTGTCATGTGTGAAAAATTACCATTTTTTCTCAGCCCCGCGGTGGTCAGAAAAGGCACTTTTTTGCACAATTTTTTTTTTTCTGAATATAGATTGTGATCACAAGTCGGTGCATCTGGGGTGGTTTATTTGATTTTTTTGAGAATGTATGGTGAAAAAAATGATAAATTTTCCAGCACAATGACATATTAAGGAATTTTAGAACTCAAACTTTTTTGAATTTTGAATTTTTTGTTTTAAATCACTCCTATGGCTATTTGGGAGTGTATTTCATGGATCCCAGGGTTCAATGGCAAAATGCGAAGAAATAAGAATGATTTTTTTCTGGAAGTGTCATGTGTGAAAAATTACCACTTTTTCACAGCCCCGCGGTGGTCAGAAAAGGCACTTTTTTGCACAATTTGTTTTTCTCTGAATATGGATTCTGATCACAGGTCGGTGCATCTGGGGTGATTTATTTGAGTTTTTTGAGAATTTATGGTGAAAAAAATGATAAATTTTCCAGCACAATGACATATTAAGGAATTTTAGAATTCAAACTTTTTTGAATTTTGAATTTTTTGGTTTAAATCACTCCTATGGCTATTTGGGGGTGTATTTCATGGCTCCCAAGGTTCATTGGCAAAATGCGAAGAAATGAGAACGATTTTTTTCTGGAGGTGTCATGTGTGAAAAATTACCATTTTTTCTCAGCCCCGATGTGGTCAGAAAAGGCACTTTTTTGCGCAATTTTTTTTTCTCCGAATATCGATTGTGATCACAAGTCGGTGCATCTGGGTTGGTTTATTTGAGTTTTTTGAGAATGTATGGTGAAAAAATTATAAATTTTCCAGCACAATGACATATTAAGGAATTTTAGAATTCAAACTTTTTTGAATTTTGAATTTTTTGGTTTATATCACTCCTATGGCTATTTGGGAGTGTATTTCATGGCTCCCAGGGTTCATTGGCAAAATGCGAAGAAATGAGAATGATTTTTTTCTAGACGTGTCATGTGTGAAAAATTACCATTTTTTCACAGCCCCGCGGTGGTCAGAAAAGGCACTTTTTTGCACAATTTTTTTTACTCCGAATATCTATTCTGATCACAGGTCTGTGCATCTGGGGTGGTTTATTTGAGTTTTTTGAGAATTTATGGTGAAAAAATTATAAATTTTCCAGCACAATGACATATTAAGGAATTTTAGAATTCAAACTTTTTTGAATTTTGCATTTTTTGTTTTAAATCACTGCTAAGGCTATTTGGGAGTGTATTTCATGGATCCCAGGGTTCAATGGCAAAATGCGAAGAAATAAGAATGATTTTTTTCTGGAAGTGTCATGTGTGAAAAATTACCATTTTTTCACAGCCTCGCGGTGGTCAGAAAAGGCACTTTTTTGCACAATTTGTTTTTCTCTGAATATGGATTCTGATCACAGATCGCTGCATCTGGGGTGGTTTATTCGAGTTTTTTGAGAATTTATGGTGTAAAAAATGATAAATTTTCCAGCACAATGACATATTAAGGAATTTTAGGATTCAAACTTTTTTAAATTTTGAATTTTTTGGCTTAAGTCACTCCTACGGCTATTTGGGAGTGTATTTCATGGATCCCAGGGTTCAATGGCAAAATGCGAAAAAATAAGAATGACTTTTTTCTGGAGGTGTCATGTGTGAAAAATTATCATTTTTTCTCAGCCCCGCGGTGGTCAGAAAAGGCACTTTTTTGCACAATTTTTTTTTCTCTGAATATAGATTGTGATCACAAGTCGGTGCATCTGGGTTGGTTTATTTGAGTTTTTTGAAAATGTATGGTGGAAAAAATGATAAATTTTCCAGCACAATGACATATTAAGGAATTTTAGAATTCAAACTTTTTTGAATTTTGCATTTTTTGGTTTATATCACTCCTATGGCTATTTGGGAGTGTATTTCATGGCTCCCAGGGTTCATTGGCAAAATGCGAAGAAATGAGAATGATTTTTTTCTAGACGTGTCATGTGTGAAAAATTACCATTTTTTCACAGCCCCGCGGTGGTCAGAAAAGGCACTTTCTTGCACAATTTTTTTTCTCTGAATTTCGATTCTGATCACAGGTCTGTGCATCTGGGGTGGTTTATTTGAGTTTTTTGAGAATTTATGGTGAAAAAATTATAAATTTTCCAGCACAATGACATATTAAGGAATTTTATAATTCAAACTTTTTTGAATTTTGCATTTTTTGTTTTAAGTCACTGCTATGGCTATTTGGGAGTGTATTTCATGGATCCCAGGGTTCAATGGCAAAATGCGAAGAAATAAGAATGATTTTTTTCTGGAAGTGTCATGTGTGAAAAATTACCATTTTTTCACAGCCCCGCGGTGGTCAGAAAAGGCACTTTTTTGCACAATTTTTTTTTCTTCGAATATCGATTCTGATCACAGGTCGGTGCATCTGGGGTGGTTTATTCGAGTTTTTTGAGAATTTATGGTGAAAAAAAATGATAAATTTTCCAGCACAATGACATATTAAGGAATTTTAGAATTCAAACTTTTTTAAATTTTGAATTTTTTGGCTTAAGTCACTCCTACGGCTATTTGGGAGTGTATTTCATGGATCCCAGGGTTCAATGGCAAAATGCGAAAAAATAAGAATGACTTTTTTCTGGAAGTGTCATGTGTGAAAAATTACCATTTTTTCACAGCCCCGCGGTGGGCAGAAAAGGCACTTTTTTGCACAATTTGTTTTTCTCTGAATATGGATTCTGATCACAGGTCGCTGCATCTGGGGTGGTTTATTCGAGTTTTTTGAGAATTTATGGTGAAAAAAATGATAAATTTTCCAGCACAATGACATAATAAGGAATTTTAGAATTCATACTTTTTTGATTTTGAATTTTTTGTTTTAAATCACTCTTATGGCTATTTGGGAGTGTATTTCATGGCTCCCAGGGTTAATTGGCAAAAAGCGAAGAAAGGAGAATGATTTTTTTCTGGAGGTGTCATGTGTGAAAAATTACCATTTTTTCTCAGCCCCGCGGTGGTCAGAAAAGGCACTTTTTTGCACAATTTTTTTTTCTCTGAATATCGATTCTGATCACAAGTCGGTGCATCTGGGGTGGTTTATTTGAGTTTTTAGAGAATGTATGGTGAAAAAAATGATAAATTTTCCAGCACAATGACATATTAAGGAATTTTAGAATTCAAACTTTTTTGAATTTTTTGTTTTAAATCACTCCTATGGCTATTTGGGAGTGTATTTCATGGATCCCAGGGTTCAATGGCAAAATGCGAAGAAATAAGAATGATTTTTTTCTAGAGGTGTCATGTGTGAAAAATTACCATTTTTTCACAGCCCCGCGGTGGTCAGAAAAGGCACTTTTTTGCACAATTTTTTTTTCTCTGAATATCGATTCTGATCACAAGTCGGTGCATCTGGGGTGGTTTATTTGAGTTTTTAGAGAATGTATGGTGAAAAAAATGATAAATTTTCCAGCACAATGACATATTAAGGAATTTTAGAATTCGAACTTTTTTGAATTTTTTGTTTTAAATCACTCCTATGGCTATTTGGGAGTGTATTTCATGGCTCCCAGGGTTAATTGGCAAAAAGCGAAGAAAGGAGAATGATTTTTTTCTGGAGGTGTCATGTGTGAAAAATTACCATTTTTTCTCAGCCTCGCGGTGGTCAGAAAAGGCACTTTTTTGCACAATTTGTTTTTCTCTGAATATGAATTCTGATCACAGGTCGGTGCATCTGGGGTGATTTATTCGAGTTTTTTGAGAATTTATGGTGAAAAAAATGATAAATTTTCCAGCACAATGACATATTAAGGAATTTTAGAATTCAAACTTTTTTGAATTTTTTGGTTTAAATCACTCCTATGGCTATTTGGGAGTGTATTTCATGGCTCCCAAAGTTCATTGGCAAAATGCGAAGAAATGAGAACGATTTTTTTCTGGAGGTGTCATGTGTGAAAAATTACCATTTTTTCTCAGCCCCGATGTGGTCAGAAAAGGCACTTTTTTGCACAATTTTTTTTTCTCCGAATATCGATTGTGATCACAAGTCGGTGCATCAGGGGTGGTTTATTTGAGTTTTTTGAGAATGTATGGTGAAAAAAATGATAAATTTTCCAGCACAATGACATATTAAGGAATTTTAGAATTCAAACTTTTTTAAATTTTGAATTTTTTGGCTTAAGTCACTCCTACGGCTATTTGGGAGTGTATTTCATGGATCCCAGGGTTCAATGGCAAAATTCGAAAAAATAAGAATGACTTTTTTCTGGAGGTGTCATGTGTGAAAAATTACCATTTTTTCTCAGCCCCGCGGTGGTCAGAAAAGGCACTTTTTTGCACAATTTTTTTTTTTCCTGAATATAGATTGTGATCACAAGTCGGTGCATCTGGGGTGGTTTATTTGAGTTTTTTGAGAATGTATGGTGAAAAAAATGATAAATTTTCCAGCACAATGACATATTAAGGAATTTTAGAATTCAAACTTTTTTGAATTTTGAATTTTTTGTTTTAAATCACTCCTATGGCTATTTGGGAGTGTATTTCATGGATCCCAGGGTTCAATGGCAAAATGCGAAGAAATAAGAATGATTTTTTTCTGGAAGTGTCATGTGTGAAAAATTACCACTTTTTCACAGCCCCGCGGTGGTCAGAAAAGGCACTTTTTTGCACAATTTGTTTTTCTCTGAATATGGATTCTGATCACAGGTCGGTGCATCTGGGGTGATTTATTTGAGTTTTTTGAGAATTTATGGTGAAAAAAATGATAAATTTTCCAGCACAATGACATATTAAGGAATTTTAGAATTCAAACTTTTTTGAATTTTGAATTTTTTGGTTTAAATCACTCCTATGGCTATTTGGGAGTGTATTTCATGGCTCCCAAGGTTCATTGGCAAAATGCGAAGAAATGAGAACGATTTTTTTCTGGAGGTGTCATGTGTGAAAAATTACCATTTTTTCTCAGCCCCGATGTGGTCAGAAAAGGCACTTTTTTGCACAATTTTTTTTTCTCCGAATATCGATTGTGATCACAAGTCGGTGCATCTGGGTTGGTTTATTTGAGTTTTTTGAGAATGTATGGTGAAAAAAATGATAAATTTTCCAGCACAATGACATATTAAGGAATTTTAGAATTCAAACTTTTTTGAATTTTGAATTTTTTGGTTTATATCACTCCTATGGCTATTTGGGAGTGTATTTCATGGCTCCCAGGGTTCATTGGCAAAATGCGAAGAAATGAGAATGATTTTTTTCTAGACGTGTCATGTGTGAAAAATTACCATTTTTTCACAGCCCCGCGGTGGTCAGAAAAGGCACTTTTTTGCACAATTTTTTTTACTCCGAATATCTATTCTGATCACAGGTCTGTGCATCTGGGGTGGTTTATTTGAGTTTTTTGAGAATGTATGGTGAAAAAAATGATAAATTTTCCAGCACAATGACATATTAAGGAATTTTAGAACTCAAACTTTTTTGAATTTTGAATTTTTTGTTTTAAATCACTCCTATGGCTATTTGGGAGTGTATTTCATGGATCCCAGGGTTCAATGGCAAAATGCGAAGAAATAAGAATGATTTTTTTCTGGAAGTGTCATGTGTGAAAAATTACCATTTTTTCTCAGCCCCGCGGTGGTCAGAAAAGGCACTTTTTTGCACAATTTTTTTTTTTCTGAATATAGATTGTGATCACAAGTCGGTGCATCTGGGGTGGTTTATTTGAGTTTTTTGAGAATGTATGGTGAAAAAAATGATAAATTTTCCAGCACAATGACATATTAAGGAATTTTAGAATTCAAACTTTTTTAAATTTTGAATTTTTTGGCTTAAGTCACTCCTACGGCTATTTGGGAGTGTATTTCATGGATCCCAGGGTTCAATGGCAAAATGCGAAAAAATAAGAATGACTTTTTTCTGGAAGTGTCATGTGTGAAAAATTACCATTTTTTCACAGCCCCGCGGTGGGCAGAAAAGGCACTTTTTTGCACAATTTGTTTTTCTCTGAATATGGATTCTGATCACAGGTCGCTGCATCTGGGGTGGTTTATTCGAGTTTTTTGAGAATTTATGGTGAAAAAAATGATAAATTTTCCAGCACAATGACATAATAAGGAATTTTAGAATTCATACTTTTTTGATTTTGAATTTTTTGTTTTAAATCACTCTTATGGCTATTTGGGAGTGTATTTCATGGCTCCCAGGGTTAATTGGCAAAAAGCGAAGAAAGGAGAATGATTTTTTTCTGGAGGTGTCATGTGTGAAAAATTACCATTTTTTCTCAGCCCCGCGGTGGTCAGAAAAGGCACTTTTTTGCACAATTTTTTTTTCTCTGAATATCGATTCTGATCACAAGTCGGTGCATCTGGGGTGGTTTATTTGAGTTTTTAGAGAATGTATGGTGAAAAAAATGATAAATTTTCCAGCACAATGACATATTAAGGAATTTTAGAATTCAAACTTTTTTGAATTTTTTGTTTTAAATCACTCCTATGGCTATTTGGGAGTGTATTTCATGGATCCCAGGGTTCAATGGCAAAATGCGAAGAAATAAGAATGATTTTTTTCTAGAGGTGTCATGTGTGAAAAATTACCATTTTTTCTCAGCCTCGCGGTGGTCAGAAAAGGCACTTTTTTGCACAATTTGTTTTTCTCTGAATATGAATTCTGATCACAGGTCGGTGCATCTGGGGTGATTTATTCGAGTTTTTTGAGAATTTATGGTGAAAAAAATGATAAATTTTCCAGCACAATGACATATTAAGGAATTTTAGAATTCAAACTTTTTTGAATTTTTTGGTTTAAATCACTCCTATGGCTATTTGGGAGTGTATTTCATGGCTCCCAAAGTTCATTGGCAAAATGCGAAGAAATGAGAACGATTTTTTTCTGGAGGTGTCATGTGTGAAAAATTACCATTTTTTCTCAGCCCCGATGTGGTCAGAAAAGGCACTTTTTTGCACAATTTTTTTTTCTCCGAATATCGATTGTGATCACAAGTCGGTGCATCAGGGGTGGTTTATTTGAGTTTTTTGAGAATGTATGGTGAAAAAAATGATAAATTTTCCAGCACAATGACATATTAAGGAATTTTAGAATTCAAACTTTTTTAAATTTTGAATTTTTTGGCTTAAGTCACTCCTACGGCTATTTGGGAGTGTATTTCATGGATCCCAGGGTTCAATGGCAAAATTCGAAAAAATAAGAATGACTTTTTTCTGGAGGTGTCATGTGTGAAAAATTACCATTTTTTCTCAGCCCCGCGGTGGTCAGAAAAGGCACTTTTTTGCACAATTTTTTTTTTTCCTGAATATAGATTGTGATCACAAGTCGGTGCATCTGGGGTGGTTTATTTGAGTTTTTTGAGAATGTATGGTGAAAAAAATGATAAATTTTCCAGCACAATGACATATTAAGGAATTTTAGAATTCAAACTTTTTTGAATTTTGAATTTTTTGTTTTAAATCACTCCTATGGCTATTTGGGAGTGTATTTCATGGATCCCAGGGTTCAATGGCAAAATGCGAAGAAATAAGAATGATTTTTTTCTGGAAGTGTCATGTGTGAAAAATTACCACTTTTTCACAGCCCCGCGGTGGTCAGAAAAGGCACTTTTTTGCACAATTTGTTTTTCTCTGAATATGGATTCTGATCACAGGTCGGTGCATCTGGGGTGATTTATTTGAGTTTTTTGAGAATTTATGGTGAAAAAAATGATAAATTTTCCAGCACAATGACATATTAAGGAATTTTAGAATTCAAACTTTTTTGAATTTTGAATTTTTTGGTTTAAATCACTCCTATGGCTATTTGGGAGTGTATTTCATGGCTCCCAAGGTTCATTGGCAAAATGCGAAGAAATGAGAACGATTTTTTTCTGGAGGTGTCATGTGTGAAAAATTACCATTTTTTCTCAGCCCCGATGTGGTCAGAAAAGGCACTTTTTTGCACAATTTTTTTTTCTCCGAATATCGATTGTGATCACAAGTCGGTGCATCTGGGTTGGTTTATTTGAGTTTTTTGAGAATGTATGGTGAAAAAAATGATAAATTTTCCAGCACAATGACATATTAAGGAATTTTAGAATTCAAACTTTTTTGAATTTTGAATTTTTTGGTTTATATCACTCCTATGGCTATTTGGGAGTGTATTTCATGGCTCCCAGGGTTCATTGGCAAAATGCGAAGAAATGAGAATGATTTTTTTCTAGACGTGTCATGTGTGAAAAATTACCATTTTTTCACAGCCCCGCGGTGGTCAGAAAAGGCACTTTTTTGCACAATTTTTTTTACTCCGAATATCTATTCTGATCACAGGTCTGTGCATCTGGGGTGGTTTATTTGAGTTTTTTGAGAATGTATGGTGAAAAAAATGATAAATTTTCCAGCACAATGACATATTAAGGAATTTTAGAACTCAAACTTTTTTGAATTTTGAATTTTTTGTTTTAAATCACTCCTATGGCTATTTGGGAGTGTATTTCATGGATCCCAGGGTTCAATGGCAAAATGCGAAGAAATAAGAATGATTTTTTTCTGGAAGTGTCATGTGTGAAAAATTACCATTTTTTCTCAGCCCCGCGGTGGTCAGAAAAGGCACTTTTTTGCACAATTTTTTTTTTTCTGAATATAGATTGTGATCACAAGTCGGTGCATCTGGGGTGGTTTATTTGAGTTTTTTGAGAATGTATGGTGAAAAAAATGATAAATTTTCCAGCACAATGACATATTAAGGAATTTTAGAATTCAAACTTTTTTAAATTTTGAATTTTTTGGCTTAAGTCACTCCTACGGCTATTTGGGAGTGTATTTCATGGATCCCAGGGTTCAATGGCAAAATGCGAAAAAATAAGAATGACTTTTTTCTGGAAGTGTCATGTGTGAAAAATTACCATTTTTTCACAGCCCCGCGGTGGGCAGAAAAGGCACTTTTTTGCACAATTTGTTTTTCTCTGAATATGGATTCTGATCACAGGTCGCTGCATCTGGGGTGGTTTATTCGAGTTTTTTGAGAATTTATGGTGAAAAAAATGATAAATTTTCCAGCACAATGACATAATAAGGAATTTTAGAATTCATACTTTTTTGATTTTGAATTTTTTGTTTTAAATCACTCTTATGGCTATTTGGGAGTGTATTTCATGGCTCCCAGGGTTAATTGGCAAAAAGCGAAGAAAGGAGAATGATTTTTTTCTGGAGGTGTCATGTGTGAAAAATTACCATTTTTTCTCAGCCCCGCGGTGGTCAGAAAAGGCACTTTTTTGCACAATTTTTTTTTCTCTGAATATCGATTCTGATCACAAGTCGGTGCATCTGGGGTGGTTTATTTGAGTTTTTAGAGAATGTATGGTGAAAAAAATGATAAATTTTCCAGCACAATGACATATTAAGGAATTTTAGAATTCAAACTTTTTTGAATTTTTTGTTTTAAATCACTCCTATGGCTATTTGGGAGTGTATTTCATGGATCCCAGGGTTCAATGGCAAAATGCGAAGAAATAAGAATGATTTTTTTCTAGAGGTGTCATGTGTGAAAAATTACCATTTTTTCACAGCCCCGCGGTGGTCAGAAAAGGCACTTTTTTGCACAATTTGTTTTTCTCTGAATATGGATTCTGATCACAGGTCGGTGCATCTGGGGTGATTTATTCGAGTTTTTTGAGAATTTATGGTGAAAAAAATGATAAATTTTCCAGCACAATGACATATTAAGGAATTTTAGAATTCAAACTTTTTTGAATTTTTTGGTTTAAATCACTCCTATGGCTATTTGGGAGTGTATTTCATGGCTCCCAAAGTTCATTGGCAAAATGCGAAGAAATGAGAACGATTTTTTTCTGGAGGTGTCATGTGTGAAAAATTACCATTTTTTCTCAGCCCCGATGTGGTCAGAAAAGGCACTTTTTTGCACAATTTTTTTTTCTCCGAATATCGATTGTGATCACAAGTCGGTGCATCTGGGGTGGTTTATTTGAGTTTTTTGAGAATGTATGGTGAAAAAAATGATAAATTTTCCAGCACAATGACATATTAAGGAATTTTAGAATTCAAACTTTTTTGAATTTTTTGTTTTAAATCACTCCTATGGCTATTTGGGAGTGTATTTCATGGATCCCAGGGTTCAATGGCAAAATGCGAAGAAATAAGAATGATTTTTTTCTAGAGGTGTCATGTGTGAAAAATTACCATTTTTTCACAGCCCCGCGGTGGTCAGAAAAGGCACTTTTTTGCACAATTTGTTTTTCTCTGAATATGGATTCTGATCACAGGTCGGTGCATCTGGGGTGATTTATTCGAGTTTTTTGAGAATTTATGGTGAAAAAAATGATAAATTTTCCAGCACAATGACATATTAAGGAATTTTAGAATTCAAACTTTTTTGAATTTTTTGGTTTAAATCACTCCTATGGCTATTTGGGAGTGTATTTCATGGCTCCCAAAGTTCATTGGCAAAATGCGAAGAAATGAGAACGATTTTTTTCTGGAGGTGTCATGTGTGAAAAATTACCATTTTTTCTCAGCCCCGATGTGGTCAGAAAAGGCACTTTTTTGCACAATTTTTTTTTCTCCGAATATCGATTGTGATCACAAGTCGGTGCATCTGGGGTGGTTTATTTGAGTTTTTTGAGAATGTATGGTGAAAAAAATGATAAATTTTCCAGCACAATGACATATTAAGGAATTTTAGAATTCAAACTTTTTTAAATTTTGAATTTTTTGGCTTAAGTCACTCCTACGGCTATTTGGGAGTGTATTTCATGGATCCCAGGGTTCTTTGGCAAATTCGAAAAAATAAGAATGACTTTTTTCTGGAGGTGTCATGTGTGAAAAATTACCATTTTTTCTCAGCCCCGCGGTGGTCAGAAAAGGCACTTTTTTGCACAATTTTTTTTTTTCTGAATATAGATTGTGATCACAAGTCGGTGCATCTGGGGTGGTTTATTTGAGTTTTTTGAGAATGTATGGTGAAAAAAATGATAAATTTTCCAGCACAATGACATATTAAGGAATTTTAGAACTCAAACTTTTTTGAATTTTGAATTTTTTGTTTTAAATCACTCCTATGGCTATTTGGGAGTGTATTTCATGGATCCCAGGGTTCAATGGCAAAATGCGAAGAAATAAGAATGATTTTTTTCTGGAAGTGTCATGTGTGAAAAATTACCACTTTTTCACAGCCCCGCGGTGGTCAGAAAAGGCACTTTTTTGCACAATTTGTTTTTCTCTGAATATGGATTCTGATCACAGGTCGGTGCATCTGGGGTGATTTATTTGAGTTTTTTGAGAATTTATGGTGAAAAAAATGATAAATTTTCCAGCACAATGACATATTAAGGAATTTTAGAATTCAAACTTTTTTGAATTTTGAATTTTTTGGTTTAAATCACTCCTATGGCTATTTGGGGGTGTATTTCATGGCTCCCAAGGTTCATTGGCAAAATGCGAAGAAATGAGAACGGTTTTTTTCTGGAGGTGTCATGTGTGAAAAATTACCATTTTTTCTCAGCCCCGATGTGGTCAGAAAAGGCACTTTTTTGCGCAATTTTTTTTTCTCCGAATATCGATTGTGATCACAAGTCGGTGCATCTGGGGTGGTTTATTTGAGTTTTTTGAGAATGTATGGTGAAAAAAATGATAAATTTTCCAGCACAATGACATATTAAGGAATTTTAGAATTCAAACTTTTTTGAATTTTTTGTTTTAAATCACTCCTATGGCTATTTGGGATTGTATTTCATGGATCCCAGGGTTCAATGGCAAAATGCGAAGAAATAAGAATGATTTTTTTCTAGAGGTGTCATGTGTGAAAAATTACCATTTTTTCACAGCCCCGCGGTGGTCAGAAAAGGCACTTTTTTGCACAATTTGTTTTTCTCTGAATATGGATTCTGATCACAGGTCGGTGCATCTGGGGTGATTTATTCGAGTTTTTTGAGAATTTATGGTGAAAAAAGTGATAAATTTTCCAGCACAATGACATATTAAGGAATTTTAGAATTCAAACTTTTTTGAATTTTTTGGTTTAAATCACTCCTATGGCTATTTGGGAGTGTATTTCATGGCTCCCAAAGTTCATTGGCAAAATGCGAAGAAATGAGAACGATTTTTTTCTGGAGGTGTCATGTGTGAAAAATTACCATTTTTTCTCAGCCCCGATGTGGTCAGAAAAGGCACTTTTTTGCACAATTTTTTTTTCTCCGAATATCGATTGTGATCACAAGTCGGTGCATCTGGGGTGGTTTATTTGAGTTTTTTGAGAATGTATGGTGAAAAAAATGATAAATTTTCCAGCACAATGACATATTAAGGAATTTTAGAATTCAAACTTTTTTAAATTTTGAATTTTTTGGCTTAAGTCACTCCTACGGCTATTTGGGAGTGTATTTCATGGATCCCAGGGTTCTTTGGCAAATTCGAAAAAATAAGAATGACTTTTTTCTGGAGGTGTCATGTGTGAAAAATTACCATTTTTTCTCAGCCCCGCGGTGGTCAGAAAAGGCACTTTTTTGCACAATTTTTTTTTTTCTGAATATAGATTGTGATCACAAGTCGGTGCATCTGGGGTGGTTTATTTGAGTTTTTTGAGAATGTATGGTGAAAAAAATGATAAATTTTCCAGCACAATGACATATTAAGGAATTTTAGAACTCAAACTTTTTTGAATTTTGAATTTTTTGTTTTAAATCACTCCTATGGCTATTTGGGAGTGTATTTCATGGATCCCAGGGTTCAATGGCAAAATGCGAAGAAATAAGAATGATTTTTTTCTGGAAGTGTCATGTGTGAAAAATTACCACTTTTTCACAGCCCCGCAGTGGTCAGAAAAGGCACTTTTTTGCACAATTTGTTTTTCTCTGAATATGGATTCTGATCACAGGTCGGTGCATCTGGGTTGGTTTATTTGAGTTTTTTGAGAATGTATGGTGAAAAAAATGATAAATTTTCCAGCACAATGACATATTAAGGAATTTTAGAATTCAAACTTTTTTGAATTTTGAATTTTTTGGTTTATATCACTCCTATGGCTATTTGGGAGTGTATTTCATGGCTCCCAGGGTTCATTGGCAAAATGCGAAGAAATGAGAATGATTTTTTTCTAGACGTGTCATGTGTGAAAAATTACCATTTTTTCACACCGCGGTGGTCAGAAAAGGCACTTTTTTGCACAATTTTTTTACTCCGAATATCTATTCTGATCACAGGTCTGTGCATCTGGGGTGGTTTATTTGAGTTTTTTGAGAATTTATGGTGAAAAAATTATAAATTTTCCAGCACAATGACATATTAAGGAATTTTAGAATTCAAACTTTTTTGAATTTTGCATTTTTTGTTTTAAATCACTGCTAAGGCTATTTGGGAGTGTATTTCATGGATCCCAGGGTTCAATGGCAAAATGCGAAGAAATAAGAATGATTTTTTTCTGGAAGTGTCATGTGTGAAAAATTACCATTTTTTCACAGCCTCGCGGTGGTCAGAAAAGGCACTTTTTTGCACAATTTGTTTTTCTCTGAATATGGATTCTGATCACAGGTCGCTGCATCTGGGGTGGTTTATTCGAGTTTTTTGAGAATTTATGGTGTAAAAAATGATAAATTTTCCAGCACAATGACATATTAAGGAATTTTAGGATTCAAACTTTTTTAAATTTTGAATTTTTTGGCTTAAGTCACTCCTACGGCTATTTGGGAGTGTATTTCATGGATCCCAGGGTTCAATGGCAAAATGCGAAAAAATAAGAATGACTTTTTTCTGGAGGTGTCATGTGTGAAAAATTATCATTTTTTCTCAGCCCCGCGGTGGTCAGAAAAGGCACTTTTTTGCACAATTTTTTTTTCTCTGAATATAGATTGTGATCACAAGTCGGTGCATCTGGGTTGGTTTATTTGAGTTTTTTGAAAATGTATGGTGAAAAAAATGATAAATTTTCCAGCACAATGACATATTAAGGAATTTTAGAATTCAAACTTTTTTGAATTTTGCATTTTTTGGTTTATATCACTCCTATGGCTATTTGGGAGTGTATTTCATGGCTCCCAGGGTTCATTGGCAAAATGCGAAGAAATGAGAATGATTTTTTTCTAGACGTGTCATGTGTGAAAAATTACCATTTTTTCACAGCCCCGCGGTGGTCAGAAAAGGCACTTTCTTGCACAATTTTTTTTCTCTGAATTTCGATTCTGATCACAGGTCTGTGCATCTGGGGTGGTTTATTTGAGTTTTTTGAGAATTTATGGTGAAAAAATTATAAATTTTCCAGCACAATGACATATTAAGGAATTTTATAATTCAAACTTTTTTGAATTTTGCATTTTTTGTTTTAAATCACTGCTATGGCTATTTGGGAGTGTATTTCATGGATCCCAGGGTTCAATGGCAAAATGCGAAGAAATAAGAATGATTTTTTTCTGGAAGTGTCATGTGTGAAAAATTACCATTTTTTCACAGCCCCGCGGTGGTCAGAAAAGGCACTTTTTTGCACAATTTTTTTTTCTTCGAATATCGATTCTGATCACAGGTCGGTGCATCTGGGGTGGTTTATTCGAGTTTTTTGAGAATTTATGGTGAAAAAAAATGATAAATTTTCCAGCACAATGACATATTAAGGAATTTTAGAATTCAAACTTTTTTAAATTTTGAATTTTTTGGCTTAAGTCACTCCTACGGCTATTTGGGAGTGTATTTCATGGATCCCAGGGTTCAATGGCAAAATGCGAAAAAATAAGAATGATTTTTTTCTGGAAGTGTCATGTGTGAAAAATTACCATTTTTTCACAGCCCCGCGGTGGGCAGAAAAGGCACTTTTTTGCACAATTTGTTTTTCTCTGAATATGGATTCTGATCACAGGTCGCTGCATCTGGGGTGGTTTATTCGAGTTTTTTGAGAATTTATGGTGAAAAAAATGATAAATTTTCCAGCACAATGACATAATAAGGAATTTTAGAATTCATACTTTTTTGATTTTGAATTTTTTGTTTTAAATCACTCTTATGGCTATTTGGGAGTGTATTTCATGGCTCCCAGGGTTAATTGGCAAAAAGCGAAGAAAGGAGAATGATTTTTTTCTGGAGGTGTCATGTGTGAAAAATTACCATTTTTTCTCAGCCCCGCGGTGGTCAGAAAAGGCACTTTTTTGCACAATTTTTTTTTCTCTGAATATCGATTCTGATCACAAGTCGGTGCATCTGGGGTGGTTTATTTGAGTTTTTAGAGAATGTATGGTGAAAAAAATGATAAATTTTCCAGCACAATGACATATTAAGGAATTTTAGAATTCAAACTTTTTTGAATTTTTTGTTTTAAATCACTCCTATGGCTATTTGGGAGTGTATTTCATGGATCCCAGGGTTCAATGGCAAAATGCGAAGAAATAAGAATGATTTTTTTCTAGAGGGGTCATGTGTGAAAAATTACCATTTTTTCACAGCCCCGCGGTGGTCAGAAAAGGCACCTTTTTTGCACAATTTGTTTTTCTCTGAATATGGATTCTGATCACAGGTCGGTGCATCTGGGGTGATTTATTCGAGTTTTTTGAGAATTTATGGTGAAAAAAATGATAAATTTTCCAGCACAATGACATATTAAGGAATTTTAGAATTCAAACTTTTTTGAATTTTTTGGTTTAAATCACTCCTATGGCTATTTGGGAGTGTATTTCATGGCTCCCAAAGTTCATTGGCAAAATGCGAAGAAATGAGAACGATTTTTTTCTGGAGGTGTCATGTGTGAAAAATTACCATTTTTTCTCAGCCCCGATGTGGTCAGAAAAGGCACTTTTTTGCACAATTTTTTTTTCTCCGAATATCGATTGTGATCACAAGTCGGTGCATCTGGGGTGGTTTATTTGAGTTTTTTGAGAATGTATGGTGAAAAAAATGATAAATTTTCCAGCACAATGACATATTAAGGAATTTTAGAATTCAAACTTTTTTAAATTTTGAATTTTTTGGCTTAAGTCACTCCTACGGCTATTTGGGAGTGTATTTCATGGATCCCAGGGTTCAATGGCAAAATTCGAAAAAATAAGAATGACTTTTTTCTGGAGGTGTCATGTGTGAAAAATTACCATTTTTTCTCAGCCCCGCGGTGGTCAGAAAAGGCACTTTTTTGCACAATTTTTTTTTTTCTGAATATAGATTGTGATCACAAGTCGGTGCATCTGGGGTGGTTTATTTGAGTTTTTTGAGAATGTATGGTGAAAAAAATGATAAATTTTCCAGCACAATGACATATTAAGGAATTTTAGAATTCAAACTTTTTTGAATTTTGAATTTTTTGTTTTAAATCACTCCTATGGCTATTTGGGAGTGTATTTCATGGATCCCAGGGTTCAATGGCAAAATGCGAAGAAATAAGAATGATTTTTTTCTGGAAGTGTCATGTGTGAAAAATTACCACTTTTTCACAGCCCCGCGGTGGTCAGAAAAGGCACTTTTTTGCACAATTTGTTTTTCTCTGAATATGGATTCTGATCACAGGTCGGTGCATCTGGGGTGATTTATTTGAGTTTTTTGAGAATTTATGGTGAAAAAAATGATAAATTTTCCAGCACAATGACATATTAAGGAATTTTAGAATTCAAACTTTTTTGAATTTTGAATTTTTTGGATTAAATCACTCCTATGGCTATTTGGGAGTGTATTTCATGGCTCCCAAGGTTCATTGGCAAAATGCGAAGAAATGAGAACGATTTTTTTCTGGAGGTGTCATGTGTGAAAAATTACCATTTTTTCTCAGCCCCGATGTGGTCAGAAAAGGCACTTTTTTGCACAATTTTTTTTTCTCCGAATATCGATTGTGATCACAAGTCGGTGCATCTGGGTTGGTTTATTTGAGTTTTTTGAGAATGTATGGTGAAAAAAATGATAAATTTTCCAGCACAATGACATATTAAGGAATTTTAGAATTCAAACTTTTTTGAATTTTGAATTTTTTGGTTTATATCACTCCTATGGCTATTTGGGAGTGTATTTCATGGCTCCCAGGGTTCATTGGCAAAATGCGAAGAAATGAGAATGATTTTTTTCTAGACGTGTCATGTGTGAAAAATTACCATTTTTTCACAGCCCCGCGGTGGTCAGAAAAGGCACTTTTTTGCACAATTTTGTTTACTCCGAATATCTATTCTGATCACAGGTCTGTGCATCTGGGGTGGTTTATTTGAGTTTTTTGAGAATTTATGGTGAAAAAATTATAAATTTTCCAGCACAATGACATATTAAGGAATTTTAGAATTCAAACTTTTTTGAATTTTGCATTTTTTGTTTTAAATCACTGCTAAGGCTATTTGGGAGTGTATTTCATGGATCCCAGGGTTCAATGGCAAAATGCGAAGAAATAAGAATGATTTTTTTCTGGAAGTGTCATGTGTGAAAAATTACCATTTTTTCACAGCCTCGCGGTGGTCAGAAAAGGCACTTTTTTGCACAATTTGTTTTTCTCTGAATATGGATTCTGATCACAGGTCGCTGCATCTGGGGTGGTTTATTCGAGTTTTTTGAGAATTTATGGTGTAAAAAATGATAAATTTTCCAGCACAATGACATATTAAGGAATTTTAGGATTCAAACTTTTTTAAATTTTGAATTTTTTGGCTTAAGTCACTCCTACGGCTATTTGGGAGTGTATTTCATGGATCCCAGGGTTCAATGGCAAAATGCGAAAAAATAAGAATGACTTTTTTCTGGAGGTGTCATGTGTGAAAAATTATCATTTTTTCTCAGCCCCGCGGTGGTCAGAAAAGGCACTTTTTTGCACAATTTTTTATTCTCTGAATATAGATTGTGATCACAAGTCGGTGCATCTGGGTTGGTTTATTTGAGTTTTTTGAAAATGTATGGTGAAAAAAATGATAAATTTTCCAGCACAATGACATATTAAGGAATTTTAGAATTCAAACTTTTTTGAATTTTGAATTTTTTGGCTTAAGTCACTCCTACGGCTATTTGGGAGTGTATTTCATGGATCCCAGGGTTCAATGACAAAATGCGAAAAAATAAGAATGACTTTTTTCTGGAAGTGTCATGTGTGAAAAATTACCATTTTTTCACAGCCCCGCGGTGGGCAGAAAAGGCACTTTTTTGCACAATTTGTTTTTCTCTGAATATGGATTCTGATCACAGGTCGCTGCATCTGGGGTGGTTTATTCGAGTTTTTTGAGAATTTATGGTGAAAAAAATGATAAATTTTCCAGCACAATGACATAATAAGGAATTTTAGAATTCATACTTTTTTGATTTTGAATTTTTTGTTTTAAATCACTCTTATGGCTATTTGGGAGTGTATTTCATGGCTCCCAGGGTTAATTGGCAAAAAGCGAAGAAAGGAGAATGATTTTTTTCTGGAGGTGTCATGTGTGAAAAATTACCATTTTTTCTCAGCCCCGCGGTGGTCAGAAAAGGCACTTTTTTGCACAATTTTTTTTTCTCTGAATATCGATTCTGATCACAAGTCGGTGCATCTGGGGTGGTTTATTTGAGTTTTTAGAGAATGTATGGTGAAAAAAATGATAAATTTTCCAGCACAATGACATATTAAGGAATTTTAGAATTCAAACTTTTTTGAATTTTTTGTTTTAAATCACTCCTATGGCTATTTGGGAGTGTATTTCATGGATCCCAGGGTTCAATGGCAAAATGCGAAGAAATAAGAATGATTTTTTTCTAGAGGTGTCATGTGTGAAAAATTACCATTTTTTCACAGCCCCGCGGTGGTCAGAAAAGGCACTTTTTTGCACAATTTGTTTTTCTCTGAATATGGATTCTGATCACAGGTCGGTGCATCTGGGGTGATTTATTCGAGTTTTTTGAGAATTTATGGTGAAAAAAATGATAAATTTTCCAGCACAATGACATATTAAGGAATTTTAGAATTCAAACTTTTTTGAATTTTTTGGTTTAAATCACTCCTATGGCTATTTGGGAGTGTATTTCATGGCTCCCAAAGTTCATTGGCAAAATGCGAAGAAATGAGAACGATTTTTTTCTGGAGGTGTCATGTGTGAAAAATTACCATTTTTTCTCAGCCCCGATGTGGTCAGAAAAGGCACTTTTTTGCACAATTTTTTTTTCTCCGAATATCGATTGTGATCACAAGTCGGTGCATCTGGGTTGGTTTATTTGAGTTTTTTGAGAATGTATGGTGAAAAAATGATAAATTTTCCAGCACAATGACATATTAAGGAATTTTAGAATTCAAACTTTTTTGAATTTTGAATTTTTTGGTTTATATCACTGCTATGGCTATTTGGGAGTGTATTTCATGGCTCCCAGGGTTCATTGGCAAAATGCGAAGAAATGAGAATGATTTTTTTCTAGACGTGTCATGTGTGAAAAATTACCATTTTTTCACAGCCCCGCGGTGGTCAGAAAAGGCACTTTTTTGCACAATTTTTTTTTCTCCGAATTTCGATTCTGATCACAGGTCTGTGCATCTGGGGTGGTTTATTTGAGTTTTTTGAGAATTTATGGTGAAAAAATTATAAATTTTCCAGCACAATGACATATTAAGGAATTTTAGAATTCAAACTTTTTTGAATTTTGCATTTTTTGTTTTAAATCACTGCTATGGCTATTTGGGAGTGTATTTCATGGATCCCAGGGTTCAATGGCAAAATGCGAAGAAATAAGAATGATTTTTTTCTAGAGGTGTCATGTGTGAAAAATTACCATTTTTTCACAGCCCCGCGGTGGGCAGAAAAGGCACTTTTTTGCACAATTTGTTTTTCTCTGAATATGGATTCTGATCACAGGTCGCTGCATCTGGGGTGGTTTATTCGAGTTTTTTGAGAATTTATGGTGAAAAAAATGATAAATTTTCCAGCACAATGACATAATAAGGAATTTTAGAATTCATACTTTTTTGATTTTGAATTTTTTGTTTTAAATCACTCTTATGGCTATTTGGGAGTGTATTTCATGGCTCCCAGGGTTAATTGGCAAAATGCGAAGAAAGGAGAATGATTTTTTTCTGGAGGTGTCATGTGTGAAAAATTACCATTTTTTCTCAGCCCCGCGGTGGTCAGAAAAGGCACTTTTTTGCACAATTTTTTTTTCTCTGAATATCGATTCTGATCACAAGTCGGTGCATCTGGGGTGGTTTATTTGAGTTTTTAGAGAATGTATGGTGAAAAAAATGATAAATTTTCCAGCACAATGACATATTAAGGAATTTTAGAATTCAAACTTTTTTGAATTTTTTGTTTTAAATCACTCCTATGGCTATTTGGGAGTGTATTTCATGGATCCCAGGGTTCAATGGCAAAATGCGAAGAAATAAGAATGATTTTTTTCTAGAGGTGTCATGTGTGAAAAATTACCATTTTTTCACAGCCCCGCGGTGGTCAGAAAAGGCACTTTTTTGCACAATTTGTTTTTCTCTGAATATGGATTCTGATCACAGGTCGGTGCATCTGGGGTGATTTATTCGAGTTTTTTGAGAATTTATGGTGAAAAAAATGATAAATTTTCCAGCACAATGACATATTAAGGAATTTTAGAATTCAAACTTTTTTGAATTTTTTGGTTTAAATCACTCCTATGGCTATTTGGGAGTGTATTTCATGGCTCCCAAAGTTCATTGGCAAAATGCGAAGAAATGAGAACGATTTTTTTCTGGAGGTGTCATGTGTGAAAAATTACCATTTTTTCTCAGCCCCGATGTGGTCAGAAAAGGCACTTTTTTGCACAATTTTTTTTTCTCCGAATATCGATTGTGATCACAAGTCGGTGCATCTGGGGTGGTTTATTTGAGTTTTTTGAGAATGTATGGTGAAAAAAATGATAAATTTTCCAGCACAATGACATATTAAGGAATTTTAGAATTCAAACTTTTTTAAATTTTGAATTTTTTGGCTTAAGTCACTCCTACGGCTATTTGGGAGTGTATTTCATGGATCCCAGGGTTCAATGGCAAAATTCGAAAAAATAAGTATGACTTTTTTCTGGAGGTGTCATGTGTGAAAAATTAGCATTTTTTCTCAGCCCCGCGGTGGTCAGAAAAGGCACTTTTTTGCACAATTTTTTTTTCTCTGAATATAGATTGTGATCACAAGTCGGTGCATCTGGGGTGGTTTATTTGAGTTTTTTGAGAATGTATGGTGAAAAAAATGATAAATTTTCCAGCACAATGACATATTAAGGAATTTTAGAATTCAAACTTTTTTGAATTTTGAATTTTTTGTTTTAAATCACTCCTATGGCTATTTGGGAGTGTATTTCATGGATCCCAGGGTTCAATGGCAAAATGCGAAGAAATAAGAATGATTTTTTTCTGGAAGTGTCATGTGTGAAAAATTACCACTTTTTCACAGCCCCGATGTGGTCAGAAAAGGCACTTTTTTGCACAATTTTTTTTTCTCCGAATATCGATTGTGATCACAAGTCGGTGCATCTGGGGTGGTTTATTTGAGTTTTTTGAGAATGTATGGTGAAAAAAATGATAAATTTTCCAGCACAATGACATATTAAGGAATTTTAGAATTCAAACTTTTTTAAATTTTGAATTTTTTGGCTTAAGTCACTCCTACGGCTATTTGGGAGTGTATTTCATGGATCCCAGGGTTCAATGGCAAAATGCGAAGAAATAAGAATGATTTTTTTCTGGAAGTGTCATGTGTGAAAAATTACCACTTTTTCACAGCCCCGCGGTGGTCAGAAAAGGCACTTTTTTGCACAATTTGTTTTTCTCTGAATATGGATTCTGATCACAGGTCGGTGCATCTGGGGTGATTTATTTGAGTTTTTTGAGAATTTATGGTGAAAAAAATGATAAATTTTCCAGCACAATGACATATTAAGGAATTTTAGAATTCAAACTTTTTTGAATTTTGAATTTTTTGGATTAAATCACTCCTATGGCTATTTGGGAGTGTATTTCATGGCTCCCAAGGTTCATTGGCAAAATGCGAAGAAATGAGAACGATTTTTTTCTGGAGGTGTCATGTGTGAAAAATTACCATTTTTTCTCAGCCCCGATGTGGTCAGAAAAGGCACTTTTTTGCACAATTTTTTTTTCTCCGAATATCGATTGTGATCACAAGTCGGTGCATCTGGGTTGGTTTATTTGAGTTTTTTGAGAATGTATGGTGAAAAAAATGATAAATTTTCCAGCACAATGACATATTAAGGAATTTTAGAATTCAAACTTTTTTGAATTTTGAATTTTTTGGTTTATATCACTCCTATGGCTATTTGGGAGTGTATTTCATGGCTCCCAGGGTTCATTGGCAAAATGCGAAGAAATGAGAATGATTTTTTTCTAGACGTGTCATGTGTGAAAAATTACCATTTTTTCACAGCCCCGCGGTGGTCAGAAAAGGCACTTTTTTGCACAATTTTGTTTACTCCGAATATCTATTCTGATCACAGGTCTGTGCATCTGGGGTGGTTTATTTGAGTTTTTTGAGAATTTATGGTGAAAAAATTATAAATTTTCCAGCACAATGACATATTAAGGAATTTTAGAATTCAAACTTTTTTGAATTTTGCATTTTTTGTTTTAAATCACTGCTAAGGCTATTTGGGAGTGTATTTCATGGATCCCAGGGTTCAATGGCAAAATGCGAAGAAATAAGAATGATTTTTTTCTGGAAGTGTCATGTGTGAAAAATTACCATTTTTTCACAGCCTCGCGGTGGTCAGAAAAGGCACTTTTTTGCACAATTTGTTTTTCTCTGAATATGGATTCTGATCACAGGTCGCTGCATCTGGGGTGGTTTATTCGAGTTTTTTGAGAATTTATGGTGTAAAAAATGATAAATTTTCCAGCACAATGACATATTAAGGAATTTTAGGATTCAAACTTTTTTAAATTTTGAATTTTTTGGCTTAAGTCACTCCTACGGCTATTTGGGAGTGTATTTCATGGATCCCAGGGTTCAATGGCAAAATGCGAAAAAATAAGAATGACTTTTTTCTGGAGGTGTCATGTGTGAAAAATTATCATTTTTTCTCAGCCCCGCGGTGGTCAGAAAAGGCACTTTTTTGCACAATTTTTTTTTCTCTGAATATAGATTGTGATCACAAGTCGGTGCATCTGGGTTGGTTTATTTGAGTTTTTTGAAAATGTATGGTGAAAAAAATGATAAATTTTCCAGCACAATGACATATTAAGGAATTTTAGAATTCAAACTTTTTTGAATTTTGAATTTTTTGGCTTAAGTCACTCCTACGGCTATTTGGGAGTGTATTTCATGGATCCCAGGGTTCAATGACAAAATGCGAAAAAATAAGAATGACTTTTTTCTGGAAGTGTCATGTGTGAAAAATTACCATTTTTTCACAGCCCCGCGGTGTGCAGAAAAGGCACTTTTTTGCACAATTTGTTTTTCTCTGAATATGGATTCTGATCACAGGTCGCTGCATCTGGGGTGGTTTATTCGAGTTTTTTGAGAATTTATGGTGAAAAAAATGATAAATTTTCCAGCACAATGACATAATAAGGAATTTTAGAATTCATACTTTTTTGATTTTGAATTTTTTGTTTTAAATCACTCTTATGGCTATTTGGGAGTGTATTTCATGGCTCCCAGGGTTAATTGGCAAAAAGCGAAGAAAGGAGAATGATTTTTTTCTGGAGGTGTCATGTGTGAAAAATTACCATTTTTTCTCAGCCCCGCGGTGGTCAGAAAAGGCACTTTTTTGCACAATTTTTTTTTCTCTGAATATCGATTCTGATCAGAAGTCGGTGCATCTGGGGTGGTTTATTTGAGTTTTTAGAGAATGTATGGTGAAAAAAATGATAAATTTTCCAGCACAATGACATATTAAGGAATTTTAGAATTCAAACTTTTTTGAATTTTTTGTTTTAAATCACTCCTATGGCTATTTGGGAGTGTATTTCATGGATCCCAGGGTTCAATGGCAAAATGCGAAGAAATAAGAATGATTTTTTTCTAGAGGTGTCATGTGTGAAAAATTACCATTTTTTCACAGCCCCGCGGTGGTCAGAAAAGGCACTTTTTTGCACAATTTGTTTTTCTCTGAATATGGATTCTGATCACAGGTCGGTGCATCTGAGGTGATTTATTCGAGTTTTTTGAGAATTTATGGTGAAAAAAATGATAAATTTTCCAGCACAATGACATATTAAGGAATTTTAGAATTCAAACTTTTTTGAATTTTTTGGTTTAAATCACTCCTATGGCTATTTGGGAGTGTATTTCATGGCTCCCAAAGTTCATTGGCAAAATGCGAAGAAATGAGAACGATTTTTTTCTGGAGGTGTCATGTGTGAAAAATTACCATTTTTTCTCAGCCCCGATGTGGTCAGAAAAGGCACTTTTTTGCACAATTTTTTTTTCTCCGAATATCGATTGTGATCACAAGTCGGTGCATCTGGGTTGGTTTATTTGAGTTTTTTGAGAATGTATGGTGAAAAAAATGATAAATTTTCCAGCACAATGACATATTAAGGAATTTTAGAATTCAAACTTTTTTGAATTTTGAATTTTTTGGTTTATATCACTCCTATGGCTATTTGGGAGTGTATTTCATGGCTCCCAGGGTTCATTGGCAAAATGCGAAGAAATGAGAATGATTTTTTTCTAGACGTGTCATGTGTGAAAAATTACCATTTTTTCACAGCCCCGCGGTGGTCAGAAAAGGCACTTTTTTGCACAATTTTTTTTTCTCCGAATTTCGATTCTGATCACAGGTCTGTGCATCTGGGGTGGTTTATTTGAGTTTTTTGAGAATTTATGGTGAAAAAATTATAAATTTTCCAGCACAATGACATATTAAGGAATTTTAGAATTCAAACTTTTTTGAATTTTGCATTTTTTGTTTTAAATCACTGCTATGGCTATTTGGGAGTGTATTTCATGGATCCCAGGGTTCAATGGCAAAATGCGAAGAAATAAGAATGATTTTTTTCTAGAGGTGTCATGTGTGAAAAATTACCATTTTTTCACAGCCCCGCGGTGGGCAGAAAAGGCACTTTTTTGCACAATTTGTTTTTCTCTGAATATGGATTCTGATCACAGGTCGCTGCATCTGGGGTGGTTTATTCGAGTTTTTTGAGAATTTATGGTGAAAAAAATGATAAATTTTCCAGCACAATGACATAATAAGGAATTTTAGAATTCATACTTTTTTGTTTTTGAATTTTTTGTTTTAAATCACTCTTATGGCTATTTGGGAGTGTATTTCATGGCTCCCAGGGTTAATTGGCAAAAAGCGAAGAAAGGAGAATGATTTTTTTCTGGAGGTGTCATGTGTGAAAAATTACCATTTTTTCTCAGCCCCGCGGTGGTCAGAAAAGGCACTTTTTTGCACAATTTTTTTTTCTCTGAATATCGATTCTGATCACAAGTCGGTGCATCTGGGGTGGTTTATTTGAGTTTTTAGAGAATGTATGGTGAAAAAAATGATAAATTTTCCAGCACAATGACATATTAAGGAATTTTAGAATTCAAACTTTTTTGAATTTTTTGTTTTAAATCACTCCTATGGCTATTTGGGAGTGTATTTCATGGATCCCAGGGTTCAATGGCAAAATGCGAAGAAATAAGAATGATTTTTTTCTAGAGGTGTCATGTGTGAAAAATTACCATTTTTTCACAGCCCCGCGGTGGTCAGAAAAGGCACTTTTTTGCACAATTTGTTTTTCTCTGAATATGGATTCTGATCACAGGTCGGTGCATCTGGGGTGATTTATTCGAGTTTTTTGAGAATTTATGGTGAAAAAAATGATAAATTTTCCAGCACAATGACATATTAAGGAATTTTAGAATTCAAACTTTTTTGAATTTTTTGGTTTAAATCACTCCTATGGCTATTTGGGAGTGTATTTCATGGCTCCCAAAGTTCATTGGCAAAATGCGAAGAAATGAGAACGATTTTTTTCTGGAGGTGTCATGTGTGAAAAATTACCATTTTTTCTCAGCCCCGATGTGGTCAGAAAAGGCACTTTTTTGCACAATTTTTTTTTCTCCGAATATCGATTGTGATCACAAGTCGGTGCATCTGGGGTGGTTTATTTGAGTTTTTTGAGAATGTATGGTGAAAAAAATGATAAATTTTCCAGCACAATGACATATTAAGGAATTTTAGAATTCAAACTTTTTTAAATTTTGAATTTTTTGGCTTAAGTCACTCCTACGGCTATTTGGGAGTGTATTTCATGGATCCCAGGGTTCAATGGCAAAATTCGAAAAAATAAGAATGACTTTTTTCTGGAGGTGTCATGTGTGAAAAATTACCATTTTTTCTCAGCCTCGCGGTGGTCAGAAAAGGCACTTTTTTGCACAATTTTTTTTTCTCTGAATATAGATTGTGATCACAAGTCGGTGCATCTGGGGTGGTTTATTTGAGTTTTTTGAGAATGTATGGTGAAAAAAATGATAAATTTTCCAGCACAATGACATATTAAGGAATTTTAGAATTCAAACTTTTTTGAATTTTGAATTTTTTGTTTTAAATCACTCCTATGGCTATTTGGGAGTGTATTTCATGGATCCCAGGGTTCAATGGCAAAATGCGAAGAAATAAGAATGATTTTTTTCTGGAAGTGTCATGTGTGAAAAATTACCACTTTTTCACAGCCCCGATGTGGTCAGAAAAGGCACTTTTTTGCACAATTTTTTTTTCTCCGAATATCGATTGTGATCACAAGTCGGTGCATCTGGGGTGGTTTATTTGAGTTTTTTGAGAATGTATGGTGAAAAAAATGATAAATTTTCCAGCACAATGACATATTAAGGAATTTTAGAATTCAAACTTTTTTAAATTTTGAATTTTTTGGCTTAAGTCGCTCCTACGGCTATTTGGGAGTGTATTTCATGGATCCCAGGGTTCAATGGCAAAATTCGAAGAAATAAGAATGATTTTTTTCTGGAAGTGTCATGTGTGAAAAATTACCACTTTTTCACAGCCCCGCGGTGGTCAGAAAAGGCACTTTTTTGCACAATTTGTTTTTCTCTGAATATAGATTGTGATCACAAGTCGGTGCATCTGGGGTGATTTATTTGAGTTTTTTGAGAATTTATAGTGAAAAAAATGATAAATTTTCCAGCACAATGACATATTAAGGAATTTTAGAATTCAAACTTTTTTGAATTTTGAATTTTTTGGTTTAAATCACTCCTATGGCTATTTGGGAGTGTATTTCATGGCTCCCAAGGTTCATTGGCAAAATGCGAAGAAATGAGAACGATTTTTTTCTGGAGGTGTCATGTGTGAAAAATTACCATTTTTTCTCAGCCCCGATGTGGTCAGAAAAGGCACTTTTTTGCACAATTTTTTTTTCTCCGAATATCGATTGTGATCACAAGTCGGTGCATCTGGGTTGGTTTATTTGAGTTTTTTGAGAATGTATGGTGAAAAAAATGATAAATTTTCCAGCACAATGACATATTAAGGAATTTTAGAATTCAAACTTTTTTGCATTTTGAATTTTTTGGTTTATATCACTCCTATGGCTATTTGGGAGTGTATTTCATGGCTCCCAGGGTTCATTGGCAAAATGCGAAGAAATGGGAATGATTTTTTTCTAGACGTGTCATGTGTGAAAAATTACCATTTTTTCACAGCCCCGCGGTGGTCAGAAAAGGCACTTTTTTGCACAATTTTTTTTACTCCGAATATCTATTCTGATCACAGGTCTGTGCATCTGGGGTGGTTTATTTGAGTTTTTTGAGAATTTATGGTGAAAAAATTATAAATTTTCCAGCACAATGACATATTAAGGAATTTTAGAATTCAAACTTTTTTGAATTTTGCATTTTTTGTTTTAAATCACTGCTAAGGCTATTTGGGAGTGTATTTCATGGATCCCAGGGTTCAATGGCAAAATGCGAAGAAATAAGAATGATTTTTTTCTGGAAGTGTCATGTGTGAAAAATTACCATTTTTTCACAGCCCCGCGGTGGTCAGAAAAGGCACTTTTTTGCACAATTTGTTTTTCTCTGAATATGGATTCTGATCACAAGTCGGTGCATCTGGGTTGGTTTATTTGAGTTTTTTGAAAATGTATGGTGAAAAAAATGATAAATTTTCCAGCACAATGACATATTAAGGAATTTTAGAATTCAAACTTTTTTGAATTTTGAATTTTTTGGCTTATGTCACTCCTACGGCTATTTGGGAGTGTATTTCATGGATCCCAGGGTTCAATGGCAAAATGCGAAAAAATAAGAATGACTTTTTTCTAGAAGTGTCATGTGTGAAAAATTACCATTTTTTCACAGCCCCGCGGTGGGCAGAAAAGGCACTTTTTTGCACAATTTGTTTTTCTCTGAATATGGATTCTGATCACAGGTCGCTGCATCTGGGGTGGTTTATTCGAGTTTTTTGAGAATTTATGGTGAAAAAAATGATAAATTTTCCAGCACAATGACATAATAAGGAATTTTAGAATTCATACTTTTTTGATTTTGAATTTTTTGTTTTAAATCACTCTTATGGCTATTTGGGAGTGTATTTCATGGCTCCCAGGGTTAATTGGTAAAAAGCGAAGGAAGGAGAATGATTTTTTTCTGGAGGTGTCATGTGTGAAAAATTACCACTTTTTCACAGCCCCGCGGTGGTCAGAAAAGGCACTTTTTTGCACAATTTGTTTTTCTCTGAATATAGATTGTGATCACAAGTCGGTGCATCTGGGGTGATTTATTTGAGTTTTTTGAGAATTTATAGTGAAAAAAATGATAAATTTTCCAGCACAATGACATATTAAGGAATTTTAGAATTCAAACTTTTTTGAATTTTGAATTTTTTGGTTTAAATCACTCCTATGGCTATTTGGGAGTGTATTTCATGGCTCCCAAGGTTCATTGGCAAAATGCGAAGAAATGAGAACGATTTTTTTCTGGAGGTGTCATGTGTGAAAAATTACCATTTTTTCTCAGCCCCGATGTGGTCAGAAAAGGCACTTTTTTGCACAATTTTTTTTTCTCCGAATATCGATTGTGATCACAAGTCGGTGCATCTGGGTTGGTTTATTTGAGTTTTTTGAGAATGTATGGTGAAAAAAATGATAAATTTTCCAGCACAATGACATATTAAGGAATTTTAGAATTCAAACTTTTTTGCATTTTGAATTTTTTGGTTTATATCACTCCTATGGCTATTTGGGAGTGTATTTCATGGCTCCCAGGGTTCATTGGCAAAATGCGAAGAAATGAGAATGATTTTTTTCTAGACGTGTCATGTGTGAAAAATTACCATTTTTTCACAGCCCCGCGGTGGTCAGAAAAGGCACTTTTTTGCACAATTTTTTTTCTCCGAATTTCGATTCTGATCACAGGTCTGTGCATCTGGGGTGGTTTATTTGAGTTTTTTGAGAATTTATGGTGAAAAAATGATAAATTTTCCAGCACAATGACATATTAAGGAATTTTAGAATTCAAACTTTTTTGAATTTTGCATTTTTTGTTTTAAATCACTGCTATGGCTATTTGGGAGTGTATTTCATGGATCCCAGGGTTCAATGGCAGATTGCGAAGAAATAAGAATGATTTTTTTCTAGAGGTGTCATGTGTGAAAAATTACCATTTTTTCACAGCCCCGCGGTGGTCAGAAAAGGCACTTTTTTGCACAATTTGTTTTTCTCTGAATATGGATTCTGATCACAGGTCGGTGCATCTGGGGTGATTTATTCGAGTTTTTTGAGAATTTATGGTGAAAAAAATGATAAATTTTCCAGCACAATGACATATTAAGGAATTTTAGAATTCAAACTTTTTTGCATTTTGAATTTTTCGGTTTATATCACTCCTATGGCTATTTGGGAGTGTATTTCATGGCTCCCAGGGTTCATTGGCAAAATGCGAAGAAATGAGAATGATTTTTTTCTAGACGTGTCATGTGTGAAAAATTACCATTTTTTCACAGCCCCGCGGTGGTCAGAAAAGGCACTTTTTTGCACAATTTTTTTTACTCCGAATATCTATTCTGATCACAGGTCTGTGCATCTGGGGTGGTTTATTTGAGTTTTTTGAGAATTTATGGTGAAAAAATTATAAATTTTCCAGCACAATGACATATTAAGGAATTTTAGAATTCAAACTTTTTTGAATTTTGCATTTTTTGTTTTAAATCACTGCTAAGGCTATTTGGGAGTGTATTTCATGGATCCCAGGGTTCAATGGCAAAATGCGAAGAAATAAGAATGATTTTTTTCTGGAAGTGTCATGTGTGAAAAATTACCATTTTTTCACAGCCCCGCGGTGGTCAGAAAAGGCACTTTTTTGCACAATTTGTTTTTCTCTGAATATGGATTCTGATCACAAGTCGGTGCATCTGGGGTGGTTTATTCGAGTTTTTTGAGAATTTATGGTGTAAAAAATGATAAATTTTCCAGCACAATGACATATTAAGGAATTTTAGGATTCAAACTTTTTTAAATTTTGAATTTTTTGGCTTAAGTCACTCCTACGGCTATTTGGGAGTGTATTTCATGGATCCCAGGGTTCAATGGCAAAATGCGAAAAAATAAGAATGACTTTTTTCTGGAGGTGTCATGTGTGAAAAATTATCATTTTTTCTCAGCCCCGCGGTGGTCAGAAAAGGCACTTTTTTGCACAATTTTTTTTCTCTGAATATAGATTGTGATCACAAGTCGGTGCATCTGGGTTGGTTTATTTGAGTTTTTTGAAAATGTATGGTGAAAAAAATGATAAATTTTCCAGCACAATGACATATTAAGGAATTTTAGAATTCAAACTTTTTTGAATTTTGAATTTTTTGGCTTATGTCACTCCTACGGCTATTTGGGAGTGTATTTCATGGATCCCAGGGTTCAATGGCAAAATGCGAAAAAATAAGAATGACTTTTTTCTGGAAGTGTCATGTGTGAAAAATTACCATTTTTTCACAGCCCCGCGGTGGGCAGAAAAGGCACTTTTTTGCACAATTTGTTTTTCTCTGAATATGGATTCTGATCACAGGTCGCTGCATCTGGGGTGGTTTATTCGAGTTTTTTGAGAATTTATGGTGAAAAAAATGATAAATTTTCCAGCACAATGACATAATAAGGAATTTTAGAATTCATACTTTTTTGATTTTGAATTTTTTGTTTTAAATCACTCTTATGGCTATTTGGGAGTGTATTTCATGGCTCCCAGGGTTAATTGGTAAAAAGCGAAGGAAGGAGAATGATTTTTTTCTGGAGGTGTCATGTGTGAAAAATTACCATTTTTTCTCAGCCCCGCGGTGGTCAGAAAAGGCACTTTTTTGCACAATTTTTTTTTCTCTGAATATCGATTCTGATCACAAGTCGGTGCATCTGGGGTGGTTTATTTGAGTTTTTAGAGAATGTATGGTGAAAAAAATGATAAATTTTCCAGCACAATGACATATTAAGGAATTTTAGAATTCAAACTTTTTTGAATTTTTTGTTTTAAATCACTCCTATGGCTATTTGGGAGTGTATTTCATGGATCCCAGGGTTCAATGGCAAAATGCGAAGAAATAAGAATGATTTTTTTCTAGAGGTGTCATGTGTGAAAAATTACCATTTTTTCACAGCCCCGCGGTGGTCAGAAAAGGCACTTTTTTGCACAATTTGTTTTTCTCTGAATATGGATTCTGATCACAGGTCGGTGCATCTGGGGTGATTTATTCGAGTTTTTTGAGAATTTATGGTGAAAAAAATGATAAATTTTCCAGCACAATGACATATTAAGGAATTTTAGAATTCAAACTTTTTTGAATTTTTTGGTTTAAATCACTCCTATGGCTATTTGGGAGTGTATTTCATGGCTCCCAAAGTTCATTGGCAAAATGCGAAGAAATGAGAGAGGTGTCATGTGTGAAAAATTACCATTTTTTCTCAGCCCCGATGTGGTCAGAAAAGGCACTTTTTTGCACAATTTTTTTTTCTCCGAATATCGATTGTGATCACAAGTCGGTGCATCTGGGTTGGTTTATTTGAGTTTTTTGAGAATGTATGGTGAAAAAAATGATAAATTTTCCAGCACAATGACATATTAAGGAATTTTAGAATTCAAACTTTTTTGAATTTTGAATTTTTTGGTTTATATCACTCCTATGGCTATTTGGGAGTGTATTTCATGGCTCCCAGGGTTCATTGGCAAAATGCGAAGAAATGAGAATGATTTTTTTCTAGACGTGTCATGTGTGAAAAATTACCATTTTTTCACAGCCCCGCGGTGGTCAGAAAAGGCACTTTTTTGCACAATTTTTTTTTCTCCGAATTTCGATTCTGATCACAGGTCTGTGCATCTGGGGTGGTTTATTTGAGTTTTTTGAGAATTTATGGTGAAAAATGATAAATTTTCCAGCACAATGACATATTAAGGAATTTTAGAATTCAAACTTTTTTGAATTTTGCATTTTTTGTTTTAAATCACTGCTATGGCTATTTGGGAGTGTATTTCATGGATCCCAGGGTTCAATGGCAGATTGCGAAGAAATAAGAATGATTTTTTTCTAGAGGTGTCATGTGTGAAAAATTACCATTTTTTCACAGCCCCGCGGTGGTCAGAAAAGGCACTTTTTTGCACAATTTGTTTTTCTCTGAATATGGATTCTGATCACAGGTCGGTGCATCTGGGGTGATTTATTCGAGTTTTTTGAGAATTTATGGTGAAAAAAATGATAAATTTTCCAGCACAATGACATATTAAGGAATTTTAGAATTCAAACTTTTTTGCATTTTGAATTTTTCGGTTTATATCACTCCTATGGCTATTTGGGAGTGTATTTCATGGCTCCCAGGGTTCATTGGCAAAATGCGAAGAAATGAGAATGATTTTTTTCTAGACGTGTCATGTGTGAAAAATTACCATTTTTTCACAGCCCCGCGGTGGTCAGAAAAGGCACTTTTTTGCACAATTTTTTTTACTCCGAATATCTATTCTGATCACAGGTCTGTGCATCTGGGGTGGTTTATTTGAGTTTTTTGAGAATTTATGGTGAAAAAATTATAAATTTTCCAGCACAATGACATATTAAGGAATTTTAGAATTCAAACTTTTTTGAATTTTGCATTTTTTGTTTTAAATCACTGCTAAGGCTATTTGGGAGTGTATTTCATGGATCCCAGGGTTCAATGGCAAAATGCGAAGAAATAAGAATGATTTTTTTCTGGAAGTGTCATGTGTGAAAAATTACCATTTTTTCACAGCCCCGCGGTGGTCAGAAAAGGCACTTTTTTGCACAATTTGTTTTTCTCTGAATATGGATTCTGATCACAGGTCGCTGCATCTGGGGTGGTTTATTCGAGTTTTTTGAGAATTTATGGTGTAAAAAATGATAAATTTTCCAGCACAATGACATATTAAGGAATTTTAGGATTCAAACTTTTTTAAATTTTGAATTTTTTGGCTTAAGTCACTCCTACGGCTATTTGGGAGTGTATTTCATGGATCCCAGGGTTCAATGGCAAAATGCGAAAAAATAAGAATGACTTTTTTCTGGAGGTGTCATGTGTGAAAAATTATCATTTTTTCTCAGCCCCGCGGTGGTCAGAAAAGGCACTTTTTTGCACAATTTTTTTTCTCTGAATATAGATTGTGATCACAAGTCGGTGCATCTGGGTTGGTTTATTTGAGTTTTTTGAAAATGTATGGTGAAAAAAATGATAAATTTTCCAGCACAATGACATATTAAGGAATTTTAGAATTCAAACTTTTTTGAATTTTGAATTTTTTGGCTTAAGTCACTCCTACGGCTATTTGGGAGTGTATTTCATGGATCCCAGGGTTCAATGGCAAAATGCGAAAAAATAAGAATGACTTTTTTCTGGAAGTGTCATGTGTGAAAAATTACCATTTTTTCACAGCCCCGCGGTGGGCAGAAAAGGCACTTTTTTGCACAATTTGTTTTTCTCTGAATATGGATTCTGATCACAGGTCGCTGCATCTGGGGTGGTTTATTCGAGTTTTTTGAGAATTTATGGTGAAAAAAATGATAAATTTTCCAGCACAATGACATAATAAGGAATTTTAGAATTCATACTTTTTTGATTTTGAATTTTTTGTTTTAAATCACTCTTATGGCTATTTGGGAGTGTATTTCATGGCTCCCAGGGTTAATTGGCAAAAAGCGAAGAAAGGAGAATGATTTTTTTCTGGAGGTGTCATGTGTGAAAAATTACCATTTTTTCTCAGCCCCGCGGTGGTCAGAAAAGGCACTTTTTTGCACAATTTTTTTTTCTCTGAATATCGATTCTGATCACAAGTCGGTGCATCTGGGGTGGTTTATTTGAGTTTTTAGAGAATGTATGGTGAAAAAAATGATAAATTTTCCAGCACAATGACATATTAAGGAATTTTAGAATTCAAACTTTTTTGAATTTTTTGTTTTAAATCACTCCTATGGCTATTTGGGAGTGTATTTCATGGATCCCAGGGTTCAATGGCAAAATGCGAAGAAATAAGAATGATTTTTTTCTAGAGGTGTCATGTGTGAAAAATTACCATTTTTTCACAGCCCCGCGGTGGGCAGAAAAGGCACTTTTTTGCACAATTTGTTTTTCTCTGAATATGGATTCTGATCACAGGTCGCTGCATCTGGGGTGGTTTATTCGAGTTTTTTGAGAATTTATGGTGAAAAAAATGATAAATTTTCCAGCACAATGACATAATAAGGAATTTTAGAATTCATACTTTTTTGAATTTTTTGGTTTAAATCACTCCTATGGCTATTTGGGAGTGTATTTCATGGCTCCCAAAGTTCATTGGCAAAATGCGAAGAAATGAGAACGATTTTTTTCTGGAGGTGTCATGTGTGAAAAATTACCATTTTTTCTCAGCCCCGATGTGGTCAGAAAAGGCACTTTTTTGCACAATTTTTTTTTCTCCGAATATCGATTGTGATCACAAGTCGGTGCATCTGGGTTGGTTTATTTGAGTTTTTTGAGAATGTATGGTGAAAAAAATGATAAATTTTCCAGCACAATGACATATTAAGGAATTTTAGAATTCAAACTTTTTTGAATTTTGAATTTTTTGGTTTATATCACTCCTATGGCTATTTGGGAGTGTATTTCATGGCTCCCAGGGTTCATTGGCAAAATGCGAAGAAATGAGAATGATTTTTTTCTAGACGTGTCATGTGTGAAAAATTACCATTTTTTCACAGCCCCGCGGTGGTCAGAAAAGGCACTTTTTTGCACAATTTTTTTTTCTCTGAATATCGATTCTGATCACAAGTCGGTGCATCTGGGGTGGTTTATTTGAGTTTTTAGAGAATGTATGGTGAAAAAAATGATAAATTTTCCAGCACAATGACATATTAAGGAATTTTAGAATTCAAACTTTTTTGAATTTTTTGTTTTAAATCACTCCTATGGCTATTTGGGAGTGTATTTCATGGATCCCAGGGTTCAATGGCAAAATGCGAAGAAATAAGAATGATTTTTTTCTAGAGGTGTCATGTGTGAAAAATTACCATTTTTTCACAGCCCCGCGGTGGTCAGAAAAGGCACTTTTTTGCACAATTTGTTTTTCTCTGAATATGGATTCTGATCACAGGTCGGTGCATCTGGGGTGATTTATTCGAGTTTTTTGAGAATTTATGGTGAAAAAAATGATAAATTTTCCAGCACAATGACATATTAAGGAATTTTAGAATTCAAACTTTTTTGAATTTTTTGGTTTAAATCACTCCTATGGCTATTTGGGAGTGTATTTCATGGCTCCCAAAGTTCATTGGCAAAATGCGAAGAAATGAGAACGATTTTTTTCTGGAGGTGTCATGTGTGAAAAATTACCATTTTTTCTCAGCCCCGATGTGGTCAGAAAAGGCACTTTTTTGCACAATTTTTTTTTCTCCGAATATCGATTGTGATCACAAGTCGGTGCATCTGGGTTGGTTTATTTGAGTTTTTTGAGAATGTATGGTGAAAAAAATGATAAATTTTCCAGCACAATGACATATTAAGGAATTTTAGAATTCAAACTTTTTTGAATTTTGAATTTTTTGGTTTATATCACTCCTATGGCTATTTGGGAGTGTATTTCATGGCTCCCAGGGTTCATTGGCAAAATGCGAAGAAATGAGAATGATTTTTTTCTAGACGTGTCATGTGTGAAAAATTACCATTTTTTCACAGCCCCGCGGTGGTCAGAAAAGGCACTTTTTTGCACAATTTTTTTTTCTCCGAATTTCGATTCTGATCACAGGTCTGTGCATCTGGGGTGGTTTATTTGAGTTTTTTGAGAATTTATGGTGAAAAAATTATAAATTTTCCAGCACAATGACATATTAAGGAATTTTAGAATTCAAACTTTTTTGAATTTTGCATTTTTTGTTTTAAATCACTGCTATGGCTATTTGGGAGTGTATTTCATGGATCCCAGGGTTCAATGGCAAAATGCGAAGAAATAAGAATGATTTTTTTCTAGAGGTGTCATGTGTGAAAAATTACCATTTTTTCACAGCCCCGCGGTGGGCAGAAAAGGCACTTTTTTGCACAATTTGTTTTTCTCTGAATATGGATTCTGATCACAGGTCGCTGCATCTGGGGTGGTTTATTCGAGTTTTTTGAGAATTTATGGTGAAAAAAATGATAAATTTTCCAGCACAATGACATAATAAGGAATTTTAGAATTCATACTTTTTTGAATTTTTTGGTTTAAATCACTCCTATGGCTATTTGGGAGTGTATTTCATGGCTCCCAAAGTTCATTGGCAAAATGCGAAGAAATGAGAACGATTTTTTTCTGGAGGTGTCATGTGTGAAAAATTACCATTTTTTCTCAGCCCCGATGTGGTCAGAAAAGGCACTTTTTTGCACAATTTTTTTTTCTCCGAATATCGATTGTGATCACAAGTCGGTGCATCTGGGTTGGTTTATTTGAGTTTTTTGAGAATGTATGGTGAAAAAAATGATAAATTTTCCAGCACAATGACATATTAAGGAATTTTAGAATTCAAACTTTTTTGAATTTTGAATTTTTTGGTTTATATCACTCCTATGGCTATTTGGGAGTGTATTTCATGGCTCCCAGGGTTCATTGGCAAAATGCGAAGAAATGAGAATGATTTTTTTCTAGACGTGTCATGTGTGAAAAATTACCATTTTTTCACAGCCCCGCGGTGGTCAGAAAAGGCACTTTTTTGCACAATTTTTTTTTCTCCGAATTTCGATTCTGATCACAGGTCTGTGCATCTGGGGTGGTTTATTTGAGTTTTTTGAGAATTTATGGTGAAAAAATTATAAATTTTCCAGCACAATGACATATTAAGGAATTTTAGAATTCAAACTTTTTTGAATTTTGCATTTTTTGTTTTAAATCACTGCTATGGCTATTTGGGAGTGTATTTCATGGATCCCAGGGTTCAATGGCAAAATGCGAAGAAATAAGAATGATTTTTTTCTAGAGGTGTCATGTGTGAAAAATTACCATTTTTTCACAGCCCCGCGGTGGGCAGAAAAGGCACTTTTTTGCACAATTTGTTTTTCTCTGAATATGGATTCTGATCACAGGTCGCTGCATCTGGGGTGGTTTATTCGAGTTTTTTGAGAATTTATGGTGAAAAAAATGATAAATTTTCCAGCACAATGACATAATAAGGAATTTTAGAATTCATACTTTTTTGAATTTTTTGGTTTAAATCACTCCTATGGCTATTTGGGAGTGTATTTCATGGCTCCCAAAGTTCATTGGCAAAATGCGAAGAAATGAGAACGATTTTTTTCTGGAGGTGTCATGTGTGAAAAATTACCATATTTTCTCAGCCCCGATGTGGTCAGAAAAGGCACTTTTTTGCACAATTTTTTTTTCTCCGAATATCGATTGTGATCACAAGTCGGTGCATCTGGGTTGGTTTATTTGAGTTTTTTGAGAATGTATGGTGAAAAAAATGATAAATTTTCCAGCACAATGACATATTAAGGAATTTTAGAATTCAAACTTTTTTGAATTTTGAATTTTTTGGTTTATATCACTCCTATGGCTATTTGGGAGTGTATTTCATGGCTCCCAGGGTTCATTGGCAAAATGCGAAGAAATGAGAATGATTTTTTTCTAGACGTGTCATGTGTGAAAAATTACCATTTTTTCACAGCCCCGCGGTGGTCAGAAAAGGCACTTTTTTGCACAATTTTTTTTTCTCCGAATTTCGATTCTGATCACAGGTCTGTGCATCTGGGGTGGTTTATTTGAGTTTTTTGAGAATTTATGGTGAAAAAATTATAAATTTTCCAGCACAATGACATATTAAGGAATTTTAGAATTCAAACTTTTTTGAATTTTGCATTTTTTGTTTTAAATCACTGCTATGGCTATTTGGGAGTGTATTTCATGGATCCCAGGGTTCAATGGCAAAATGCGAAGAAATAAGAATGATTTTTTTCTAGAGGTGTCATGTGTGAAAAATTACCATTTTTTCACAGCCCCGCGGTGGGCAGAAAAGGCACTTTTTTGCACAATTTGTTTTTCTCTGAATATGGATTCTGATCACAGGTCGCTGCATCTGGGGTGGTTTATTCGAGTTTTTTGAGAATTTATGGTGAAAAAAATGATAAATTTTCCAGCACAATGACATAATAAGGAATTTTAGAATTCATACTTTTTTGAATTTTTTGGTTTAAATCACTCCTATGGCTATTTGGGAGTGTATTTCATGGCTCCCAAAGTTCATTGGCAAAATGCGAAGAAATGAGAACGATTTTTTTCTGGAGGTGTCATGTGTGAAAAATTACCATTTTTTCTCAGCCCCGATGTGGTCAGAAAAGGCACTTTTTTGCACAATTTTTTTTTCTCCGAATATCGATTGTGATCACAAGTCGGTGCATCTGGGTTGGTTTATTTGAGTTTTTTGAGAATGTATGGTGAAAAAAATGATAAATTTTCCAGCACAATGACATATTAAGGAATTTTAGAATTCAAACTTTTTTGAATTTTGAATTTTTTGGTTTATATCACTCCTATGGCTATTTGGGAGTGTATTTCATGGCTCCCAGGGTTCATTGGCAAAATGCGAAGAAATGAGAATGATTTTTTTCTAGACGTGTCATGTGTGAAAAATTACCATTTTTTCACAGCCCCGCGGTGGTCAGAAAAGGCACTTTTTTGCACAATTTTTTTTTCTCCGAATTTCGATTCTGATCACAGGTCTGTGCATCTGGGGTGGTTTATTTGAGTTTTTTGAGAATTTATGGTGAAAAAAATGATAAATTTTCCAGCACAATGACATATTAAGGAATTTTAGAATTCAAACTTTTTTGAATTTTGAATTTTTTGGTTTATATCACTCCTATGGCTATTTGGGAGTGTATTTCATGGCTCCCAGGGTTCATTGGCAAAATGCGAAGAAATGAGAATGATTTTTTTCTAGACGTGTCATGTGTGAAAAATTACCATTTTTTCACAGCCCCGCGGTGGTCAGAAAAGGCACTTTTTTGCACAATTTTTTTTTCTCCGAATTTCGATTCTGATCACAGGTCTGTGCATCTGGGGTGGTTTATTTGAGTTTTTTGAGAATTTATGGTGAAAAAATTATAAATTTTCCAGCACAATGACATATTAAGGAATTTTAGAATTCAAACTTTTTTGAATTTTGCATTTTTTGTTTTAAATCACTGCTATGGCTATTTGGGAGTGTATTTCATGGATCCCAGGGTTCAATGGCAAAATGCGAAGAAATAAGAATGATTTTTTTCTAGAGGTGTCATGTGTGAAAAATTACCATTTTTTCACAGCCCCGCGGTGGGCAGAAAAGGCACTTTTTTGCACAATTTGTTTTTCTCTGAATATGGATTCTGATCACAGGTCGCTGCATCTGGGGTGGTTTATTCGAGTTTTTTGAGAATTTATGGTGAAAAAAATGATAAATTTTCCAGCACAATGACATAATAAGGAATTTTAGAATTCATACTTTTTTGAATTTTTTGGTTTAAATCACTCCTATGGCTATTTGGGAGTGTATTTCATGGCTCCCAAAGTTCATTGGCAAAATGCGAAGAAATGAGAACGATTTTTTTCTGGAGGTGTCATGTGTGAAAAATTACCATTTTTTCTCAGCCCCGATGTGGTCAGAAAAGGCACTTTTTTGCACAATTTTTTTTTCTCCGAATATCGATTGTGATCACAAGTCGGTGCATCTGGGTTGGTTTATTTGAGTTTTTTGAGAATGTATGGTGAAAAAAATGATAAATTTTCCAGCACAATGACATATTAAGGAATTTTAGAATTCAAACTTTTTTGAATTTTGAATTTTTTGGTTTATATCACTCCTATGGCTATTTGGGAGTGTATTTCATGGCTCCCAGGGTTCATTGGCAAAATGCGAAGAAATGAGAATGATTTTTTTCTAGACGTGTCATGTGTGAAAAATTACCATTTTTTCACAGCCCCGCGGTGGTCAGAAAAGGCACTTTTTTGCACAATTTTTTTTTCTCCGAATTTCGATTCTGATCACAGGTCTGTGCATCTGGGGTGGTTTATTTGAGTTTTTTGAGAATTTATGGTGAAAAAATTATAAATTTTCCAGCACAATGACATATTAAGGAATTTTAGAATTCAAACTTTTTTGAATTTTGCATTTTTTGTTTTAAATCACTGCTATGGCTATTTGGGAGTGTATTTCATGGATCCCAGGGTTCAATGGCAAAATGCGAAGAAATAAGAATGATTTTTTTCTAGAGGTGTCATGTGTGAAAAATTACCATTTTTTCACAGCCCCGCGGTGGTCAGAAAAGGCACTTTTTTGCACAATTTGTTTTTCTCTGAATATGGATTCTGATCACAGGTCGGTGCATCTGGGGTGATTTATTCGAGTTTTTTGAGAATTTATGGTGAAAAAAATGATAAATTTTCCAGCACAATGACATATTAAGGAATTTTAGAATTCAAACTTTTTTGAATTTTTTGGTTTAAATCACTCCTATGGCTATTTGGGAGTGTATTTCATGGCTCCCAAAGTTCATTGGCAAAATGCGAAGAAATGAGAACGATTTTTTTCTGGAGGTGTCATGTGTGAAAAATTACCATTTTTTCTCAGCCCCGATGTGGTCAGAAAAGGCACTTTTTTGCACAATTTTTTTTTCTCCGAATATCGATTGTGATCACAAGTCGGTGCATCTGGGTTGGTTTATTTGAGTTTTTTGAGAATGTATGGTGAAAAAAATGATAAATTTTCCAGCACAATGACATATTAAGGAATTTTAGAATTCAAACTTTTTTGAATTTTGAATTTTTTGGTTTATATCACTCCTATGGCTATTTGGGAGTGTATTTCATGGCTCCCAGGGTTCATTGGCAAAATGCGAAGAAATGAGAATGATTTTTTTTTAGACGTGTCATGTGTGAAAAATTACCATTTTTTCACAGCCCCGCGGTGGTCAGAAAAGGCACTTTTTTGCACAATTTCTTTTTCTCCGAATTTCGATTCTGATCACAGGTCTGTGCATCTGGGGTGGTTTATTTGAGTTTTTTGAGAATTTATGGTGAAAAAATTATAAATTTTCCAGCACAATGACATATTAAGGAATTTTAGAATTCAAACTTTTTTGAATTTTGCATTTTTTGTTTTAAATCACTGCTATGGCTATTTGGGAGTGTATTTCATGGATCCCAGGGTTCAATGGCAAAATGCGAAGAAATAAGAATGATTTTTTTCTGGAAGTGTCATGTGTGAAAAATTACCATTTTTTCACAGCCCCGCGGTGGTCAGAAAAGGCACTTTTTTGCACAATTTGTTTTTCTCTGAATATGGATTCTGATCACAGGTCGCTGCATCTGGGGTGGTTTATTCGAGTTTTTTGAGAATTTATGGTGAAAAAAATGATAAATTTTCCAGCACAATGACATATTTAGGAATTTTAGAATTCAAACTTTTTTAAATTTTGAATTTTTTGGCTTAAGTCACTCCTACGGCTATTTGGGAGTGTATTTCATGGATCCCAGGGTTCAATGGCAAAATGCGAAAAAATAAGAATAACTTTTTTCTGGAGGTGTCATGTGTGAAAAATTACCATTTTTTCTCAGCCTCGCGGTGGTCAGAAAAGGCACTTTTTTGCACAATTTTTTTTTCTCTGAATATAGATTGTGATCACAAGTCGGTGCATCTGGGGTGGTTTATTTGAGTTTTTTGAGAATGTATGGTGAAGAAAATGATAAATTTTCCAGCACAATGACATATTAAGGAATTTTAGAATTCAAACTTTTTTGAATTTTGAATTTTTTGGCTTAAGTCACTCCTACGGCTATTTGGGAGTGTATTTCATGGATCACAGGGTTCAATGGCAAAATGCGAAGAAATAAGAATGATTTTTTTCTGGAAGTGTCATGTGTGAAAAATTACCAGTTTTTCACAGCCCCGAGGTGGTCAGAAAAGGCACTTTTTTGCACAATTTGTTTTTCTCTGAATATGGATTCTGATCACAGGTCGCTGCATCTGGGGTGGTTTATTCGAGTTTTTTGAGAATTTATGGTGAAAAAATGATAAATTTTCCAGCACAATGACATATTAAGGAATTTTAGAATTCAAACTTTTTTTGAATTTTGAATTTTTTGGTTTATATCACTCCTATGGCTATTTGGGAGTGTATTTCATGGCTCCCAGGGTTCATTGGCAAAATGCGAAGAAATGAGAATGATTTTTTTCTAGACGTGTCATGTGTGAAAAATTACCATTTTTTCACAGCCCCGCGGTGGTCAGAAAAGGCACTTTTTTGCACAATTTTTTTTTCTCCGAATATCGATTCTGATCACAGGTCTGTGCATCTGGGGTGGTTTATTTGAGTTTTTTGAGAATTTATGGTGAAAAAATTATAAATTTTCCAGCACAATGACATATTAAGGAATTTTAGAATTCAAACTTTTTTGAATTTTGAATTTTTTGTTTTAAATCACTCCTATGGCTATTTGGGAGTGTATTTCATGGATCCCAGGGTTCAATGGCAAAATGAGAAGAAATAAGAATTATTTTTTTCTGGAAGTGTCATGTGTGAAAAATTACTATTTTTTCACAGCCCCGCGGTGGTCAGAAAAGGCACTTTTTTGCACAATTTGTTTTTCTCTGAAAATGGATTCTGATCACAGGTCGCTGCATCTGGGGTGGTTTATTCGAGTTTTTTGAGAATTTATAGTGAAAAAAATGATAAATTTTCCAGCACAATGACATATTAAGGAATTTTAGAATTCAAACTTTTTTGAATTTTGAATTTTTTGGCTTACGTCACTCTTCGGCTATTTGGGAGTGTATTTCATGGATCCCAGGGTTCAATGGCAAAATGCGAAAAAATAAGAATGACTTTTTTCTGGAGGTGTCATGTGTGAAAAATTACCATTTTTTCTCAGCCCCGCGGTGGTCAGAAAAGGCACTTTTTTGCACAATTTTTTTTTCTCTGAATATAGATTGTGATCACAAGTCGGTGCATCTGGGGTGGTTTATTTAAGTTTTTTGAGAATGTATGGTGAAAAAAATGATAAATTTTCCAGCACAATGACATATTAAGGAATTTTAGAATTCAAACTTTTTTGAATTTTGAATTTTTTGGCTTACGTCACTCTTCGGCTATTTGGGAGTGTATTTCATGGATCCCAGGGTTCAATGGCAAAATGCGAAAAAATAAGAATGACTTTTTTCTGGAAGTGTCATGTGTGAAAAATTACCATTTTTTCACAGCCCCGCGGTGGTCAGAAAAGGCACTTTTTTGCACAATTTGTTTTTCTCTGAATATGGATTCTGATCACAGGTCGCTGCATCTGGGGTGGTTTATTCGAGTTTTTTGAGAATTTATGGTGAAAAAAATGATAAATTTTCCAGCACAATGACATATTAAGGAATTTTAGAATTCAAACGTTTTTGAATTTTGAATTTTTTGTTTTAAATCACTCCTATGGCTATTTGGGAGTGTATTTCATGGCTCCCAGGGTTCATTGGCAAAATGCGAAGAAATGAGAATGATTTTTTTCTGGAGGTGTCATGTGTGAAAAATTACCATTTTTTCTCAGCCCCGCGGTGGTCAGAAATGGCACTTTTTTGCACAATTTTTTTTTCTCCGAATATAGATTGTGATCACAAGTCCGTGCATCTGGGGTGGTTTATTTGAGTTTTTTGAGAATGTATGGTGAAAAAAATGATAAATTTTCCAGCACAATGACATATTAAGGAATTTTAGAATTCAAATTTTTTTGAATTTTAAATTTTTTGGTTTATATCACTCCTATGGCTATTTGGGAGTGTATTTCATGGCTCCCAGGGTTCATTGGCAAAATGCGAAGAAATGAGAATGATTTTTTTCTAGACGTGTCATGTGTGAAAAATTACCATTTTTTCACAGCCCCGCGGTGGTCAGAAAAGGCACTTTTTTGCACAATTTGTTTTTCTCTGAATATGGATTCTGATCACAGGTCGCTGCATCTGGGGTGGTTTATTCGAGTTTCTTGAGAATTTATGGTGAAAAAATTATAAATTTTCCAGCACAATGACATATTAAGGAATTTTAGAATTCAAACTTTTTTGAATTTTGAATTTTTTGGCTTAAGTCACTCCTACGGCTATTTGGGAGTGTATTTCATGGATCCCAGGGTTCAATGGCAAAATGCGAAAAAATAAGAATGACTTTTTTCTGGAAGTGTCATGTGTTAAAAATTACCATTTTTTCACAGCCCCGCGGTGGTCAGAAAAGGCACTTTTTTGCACAATTTGTTTTTCTCTGAATATGGATTCTGATCACAGGTCGCTGCATCTGGGGTGGTTTATTCGAGTTTTTTGAGAATTTATAGTGAAAAAAATGATAAATTTTCCAGCACAATGACATATTAAGGAATTTTAGAATTCAAACTTTTTTGAATTTTGAATTTTTTGGCTTACGTCACTCTTCGGCTATTTGGGAGTGTATTTCATGGATCCCAGGGTTCAATGGCAAAATGCGAAAAAATAAGAATGACTTTTTTCTGGAGGTGTCATGTGTGAAAAATTACCATTTTTTCTCAGCCCCGCGGTGGTCAGAAAAGGCACTTTTTTGCACAATTTTTTTTTCTCTGAATATAGATTGTGATCACAAGTCGGTGCATCTGGGGTGGTTTATTTAAGTTTTTTGAGAATGTATGGTGAAAAAAATGATAAATTTTCCAGCACAATGACATATTAAGGAATTTTAGAATTCAAACTTTTTTGAATTTTGAATTTTTTGGCTTACGTCACTCTTCGGCTATTTGGGAGTGTATTTCATGGATCCCAGGGTTCAATGGCAAAATGCGAAAAAATAAGAATGACTTTTTTCTGGAAGTGTCATGTGTGAAAAATTACCATTTTTTCACAGCCCCGCGGTGGTCAGAAAAGGCACTTTTTTGCACAATTTGTTTTTCTCTGAATATGGATTCTGATCACAGGTCGCTGCATCTGGGGTGGTTTATTCGAGTTTTTTGAGAATTTATGGTGAAAAAAATGATAAATTTTCCAGCACAATGACATATTAAGGAATTTTAGAATTCAAACGTTTTTGAATTTTGAATTTTTTGTTTTAAATCACTCCTATGGCTATTTGGGAGTGTATTTCATGGCTCCCAGGGTTCATTGGCAAAATGCGAAGAAATGAGAATGATTTTTTTCTGGAGGTGTCATGTGTGAAAAATTACCATTTTTTCTCAGCCCCGCGGTGGTCAGAAATGGCACTTTTTTGCACAATTTTTTTTTCTCCGAATATAGATTGTGATCACAAGTCGGTGCATCTGGGGTGGTTTATTTGAGTTTTTTGAGAATGTATGGTGAAAAAAATGATAAATTTTCCAGCACAATGACATATTAAGGAATTTTAGAATTCAAATTTTTTTGAATTTTAAATTTTTTGGTTTATATCACTCCTATGGCTATTTGGGAGTGTATTTCATGGCTCCCAGGGTTCATTGGCAAAATGCGAAGAAATGAGAATGATTTTTTTCTAGACGTGTCATGTGTGAAAAATTACCATTTTTTCACAGCCCCGCGGTGGTCAGAAAAGGCACTTTTTTGCACAATTTGTTTTTCTCTGAATATGGATTCTGATCACAGGTCGCTGCATCTGGGGTGGTTTATTCGAGTTTCTTGAGAATTTATGGTGAAAAAATTATAAATTTTCCAGCACAATGACATATTAAGGAATTTTAGAATTCAAACTTTTTTGAATTTTGAATTTTTTGGCTTAAGTCACTCCTACGGCTATTTGGGAGTGTATTTCATGGATCCCAGGGTTCAATGGCAAAATGCGAAAAAATAAGAATGACTTTTTTCTGGAAGTGTCATGTGTTAAAAATTACCATTTTTTCACAGCCCCGCGGTGGTCAGAAAAGGCACTTTTTTGCACAATTTGTTTTTCTCTGAATATGGATTCTGATCACAGGTCGCTGCATCTGGGGTGGTTTATTCGAGTTTTTTGAGAATTTATTGTGAAAAAAATGATAAATTTTCCAGCACAATGACATATTAAGGAATTTTAGAATTCAAACTTTTTTGAATTTTGAATTTTTTGGCTTAAGTCACTCCTACGGCTATTTGGGAGTGTATTTCATGGATCCCAGGGTTCAATGGCAAAATGCGAAAAAATAAGAATGACTTTTTTCTGGAAGTGTCATGTGTGAAAAATTACCATTTTTTCACAGCCCCGCGGTGGTCAGAAAAGGCACTTTTTTGCACAATTTGTTTTTCTCTGAATATGGATTCTGATCGCAGGTCGCTGCATCTGGGGTGGTTTATTCGAGTTTTTTGAGAATTTATGGTGAAAAAAATGATAAATTTTCCAGCACAATGACATATTAAGGAATTTTAGAATTCAATTTTTTTTGAATTTTGAATTTTTTGTTTTAAATCACTCCTATGGATATTTGGGAGTGTATTTCATGGATCACAGGGTTCAATGGCAAAATGCGAAGAAATAAGAATGATTTTTTTCTGGAAGTGTCATGTGTGAAAAATTACCAGTTTTTCACAGCCCCGCGGTGGTCAGAAAAGGCACTTTTTTGCACAATTTGTTTTTCTCTGAATATGGATTCTGATCACAGGTCGCTGCATCTGGGGTGGTTTATTCGAGTTTTTTGAGAATTTATGGTGAAAAAATGATAAATTTTCCAGCACAATGACATATTAAGGAATTTTAGAATTCAAACTTTTTTTGAATTTTGAATTTTTTGGTTTATATCACTCCTATGGCTATTTGGGAGTGTATTTCATGGCTCCCAGGGTTCATTGGCAAAATGCGAAGAAATGAGAATGATTTTTTTCTAGACGTGTCATGTGTGAAAAATTACCATTTTTTCACAGCCCCGCGGTGGTCAGAAAAGGCACTTTTTTGCACAATTTTTTTTCTCCGAATATCGATTCTGATCACAGGTCTGTGCATCTGGGGTGGTTTATTTGAGTTTTTTGAGAATTTATGGTGAAAAAATTATAAATTTTCCAGCACAATGACATATTAAGGAATTTTAAAATTCAAACTTTTTTGAATTTTGAATTTTTTGTTTTAAATCACTCCTATGGCTATTTGGGAGTGTATTTCATGGATCCCAGGGTTCAATGGCAAAATGAGAAGAAATAAGAATTATTTTTTTCTGGAAGTGTCATGTGTGAAAAATTACTATTTTTTCACAGCCCCGCGGTGGTCAGAAAAGGCACTTTTTTGCACAATTTGTTTTTCTCTGAATATGGATTCTGATCACAGGTCGCTGCATCTGGGGTGGTTTATTCGAGTTTTTTGAGAATTTATAGTGAAAAAAATGATAAATTTTCCAGCACAATGACATATTAAGGAATTTTAGAATTCAAACTTTTTTAAATTTTGAATTTTTTGGCTTAAGTCACTCCTACGGCTATTTGGGAGTGTATTTCATGGATCCCAGGGTTCAATGGCAAAATGCGAAAAAATAAGAATGACTTTTTTCTGGAGGTGTCATGTGTGAAAAATTACCATTTTTTCTCAGCCCCGCGGTGGTCAGAAAAGGCACTTTTTTGCACAATTTGTTTTTCTCTGAATATGGATTCTGATCACAGGTCGCTGCATCTGGGGTGGTTTATTCGAGTTTCTTGAGAATTTATGGTGAAAAAAATGATAAATTTTCCAGCACAATGACATATTAAGGAATTTTAGAATTCAAACTTTTTTAAATTTTTAATTTTTTGGCTTAAGTCACTCCTACGGCTATTTGGGAGTGTATTTCATGGATCCCAGGGTTCAATGGCAAAATGCGAAAAAATAAGAATGACTTTTTTCTGGAAGTGTCATGTGTTAAAAATTACCATTTTTTCACAGCCCCGCGGTGGTCAGAAAAGGCACTTTTTTGCACAATTTGTTTTTCTCTGAATATGGATTCTGATCACAGGTCGCTGCATCTGGGGTGGTTTATTCGAGTTTTTTGAGAATTTATTGTGAAAAAAATGATAAATTTTCCAGCACAATGACATATTAAGGAATTTTAGAATTCAAACTTTTTTGAATTTTGAATTTTTTGGCTTAAGTCACTCCTACGGCTATTTGGGAGTGTATTTCATGGATCCCAGGGTTCAATGGCAAAATGCGAAAAAATAAGAATGACTTTTTTCTGGAAGTGTCATGTGTGAAAAATTACCATTTTTTCACAGCCCCGCGGTGGTCAGAAAAGGCACTTTTTTGCACAATTTGTTTTTCTCTGAATATGGATTCTGATCGCAGGTCGCTGCATCTGGGGTGGTTTATTCGAGTTTTTTGAGAATTTATGGTGAAAAAAATGATAAATTTTCCAGCACAATGACATATTATGGAATTTTAGAATTCAATTTTTTTTGAATTTTGAATTTTTTGTTTTAAATCACTCCTATGGCTATTTGGGAGTGTATTTCATGGATCACAGGGTTCAATGGCAAAATGCGAAGAAATAAGAATGATTTTTTTCTGGAAGTGTCATGTGTGAAAAATTACCAGTTTTTCACAGCCCCGCGGTGGTCAGAAAAGGCACTTTTTTGCACAATTTGTTTTTCTCTGAATATGGATTCTGATCACAGGTCGCTGCATCTGGGGTGGTTTATTCGAGTTTCTTGAGAATTTATGGTGAAAAAAATGATAAATTTTCCAGCACAATGACATATTAAGGAATTTTAGAATTCAAACTTTTTTAAATTTTTAATTTTTTGGCTTAAGTCACTCCTACGGCTATTTGGGAGTGTATTTCATGGATCCCAGGGTTCAATGGCAAAATGCGAAAAAATAAGAATGACTTTTTTCTGGAAGTGTCATGTGTTAAAAATTACCATTTTTTCACAGCCCCGCGGTGGTCAGAAAAGGCACTTTTTTGCACAATTTGTTTTTCTCTGAATATGGATTCTGATCACAGGTCGCTGCATCTGGGGTGGTTTATTCGAGTTTTTTGAGAATTTATTGTGAAAAAAATGATAAATTTTCCAGCACAATGACATATTAAGGAATTTTAGAATTCAAACTTTTTTGAATTTTGAATTTTTTGGCTTAAGTCACTCCTACGGCTATTTGGGAGTGTATTTCATGGATCCCAGGGTTCAATGGCAAAATGCGAAAAAATAAGAATGACTTTTTTCTGGAAGTGTCATGTGTGAAAAATTACCATTTTTTCACAGCCCCGCGGTGGTCAGAAAAGGCACTTTTTTGCACAATTTGTTTTTCTCTGAATATGGATTCTGATCGCAGGTCGCTGCATCTGGGGTGGTTTATTCGAGTTTTTTGAGAATTTATGGTGAAAAAAATGATAAATTTTCCAGCACAATGACATATTATGGAATTTTAGAATTCAATTTTTTTTGAATTTTGAATTTTTTGTTTTAAATCACTCCTATGGCTATTTGGGAGTGTATTTCATGGATCACAGGGTTCAATGGCAAAATGCGAAGAAATAAGAATGATTTTTTTCTGGAAGTGTCATGTGTGAAAAATTACCAGTTTTTCACAGCCCCGCGGTGGTCAGAAAAGGCACTTTTTTGCACAATTTGTTTTTCTCTGAATATGGATTCTGATCACAGGTCGCTGCATCTGGGGTGGTTTATTCGAGTTTTTTGAGAATTTATGGTGAAAAAATGATAAATTTTCCAGCACAATGACATATTAAGGAATTTTAGAATTCAAACTTTTTTTGAATTTTGAATTTTTTGGTTTATATCACTCCTATGGCTATTTGGGAGTGTATTTCATGGCTCCCAGGGTTCATTGGCAAAATGCGAAGAAATGAGAATGATTTTTTTCTAGACGTGTCATGTGTGAAAAATTACCATTTTTTCACAGCCCCGCGGTGGTCAGAAAAGGCACTTTTTTGCACAATTTTTTTTCTCCGAATATCGATTCTGATCACAGGTCTGTGCATCTGGGGTGGTTTATTTGAGTTTTTTGAGAATTTATGGTGAAAAAATTATAAATTTTCCAGCACAATGACATATTAAGGAATTTTAAAATTCAAACTTTTTTGAATTTTGAATTTTTTGTTTTAAATCACTCCTATGGCTATTTGGGAGTGTATTTCATGGATCCCAGGGTTCAATGGCAAAATGAGAAGAAATAAGAATTATTTTTTTCTGGAAGTGTCATGTGTGAAAAATTACTATTTTTTCACAGCCCCGCGGTGGTCAGAAAAGGCACTTTTTTGCACAATTTGTTTTTCTCTGAATATGGATTCTGATCACAGGTCGCTGCATCTGGGGTGGTTTATTCGAGTTTTTTGAGAATTTATAGTGAAAAAAATGATAAATTTTCCAGCACAATGACATATTAAGGAATTTTAGAATTCAAACTTTTTTAAATTTTGAATTTTTTGGCTTAAGTCACTCCTACGGCTATTTGGGAGTGTATTTCATGGATCCCAGGGTTCAATGGCAAAATGCGAAAAAATAAGAATGACTTTTTTCTGGAGGTGTCATGTGTGAAAAATTACCATTTTTTCTCAGCCCCGCGGTGGTCAGAAAAGGCACTTTTTTGCACAATTTTTTTTTCTCTGAATATAGATTGTGATCACACGTCGGTGCATCTGGGGTGGTTTATTTAAGTTTTTTGAGAATGTATGGTGAAAAAAATGATAAATTTTCCAGCACAATGACATATTAAGGAATTTTAGAATTCAAACTTTTTTGAATTTTGAATTTTTTGGCTTACGTCACTCCTACGGCTATTTGGGAGTGTATTTCATGGATCCCAGGGTTCAATGGCAAAATGCGAAAAAATAAGAATGACTTTTTTCTGGAAGTGTCATGTGTGAAAAATTACCATTTTTTCACAGCCCCGCGGTGGTCAGAAAAGGCACTTTTTTGCACAATTTGTTTTTCTCTGAATATGGATTCTGATCACAGGTCGCTGCATCTGGGGTGGTTTATTCGAGTTTTTTGAGAATTTATGGTGAAAAAAATGATAAATTTTCCAGCACAATGACATATTAAGGAATTTTAGAATTCAAACGTTTTTGAATTTTGAATTTTTTGTTTTAAATCACTCCTATGGCTATTTGGGAGTGTATTTCATGGCTCCCAGGGTTCATTGGCAAAATGCGAAGAAATGAGAATGATTTTTTTCTGGAGGTGTCATGTGTGAAAAATTACCATTTTTTCTCAGCCCCGCGGTGGTCAGAAAAGGCACTTTTTTGCACAATTTTTTTTCTCCGAATATAGATTGTGATCACAAGTCGGTGCATCTGGGGTGGTTTATTTGAGTTTTTTGAGAATGTATGGTGAAAAAAATGATAAATTTTCCAGCACAATGACATATTAAGGAATTTTAGAACTCAAACTTTTTTGAATTTTAATTTTTTTGGTTTATATCACTCCTATGGCTATTTGGGAGTGTATTTCATGGATCCCAGGGTTCAATGGCAAAATGCGAAAAAATAAGAATGACTTTTTTCTGGAAGTGTCATGTGTGAAAAATTACCATTTTTTCACAGCCCCGCGGTGGTCAGAAAAGGCACTTTTTTGCACAATTTGTTTTTCTCTGAATATGGATTCTGATCACAGGTCGCTGCATCTGGGGTGGTTTATTCGAGTTTTTTGAGAATTTATGGTGAAAAAAATGATAAATTTTCCAGCACAATGACATATTAAGGAATTTTAGAATTCAAACGTTTTTGAATTTTGAATTTTTTGTTTTAAATCACTCCTATGGCTATTTGGGAGTGTATTTCATGGCTCCCAGGGTTCATTGGCAAAATGCGAAGAAATGAGAATGATTTTTTTCTGGAGGTGTCATGTGTGAAAAATTACCATTTTTTCTCAGCCCCGCGGTGGTCAGAAAAGGCACTTTTTTGCACAATTTTTTTTTCTCTGAATATAGATTGTGATCACACGTCGGTGCATCTGGGGTGGTTTATTTAAGTTTTTTGAGAATGTATGGTGAAAAAAATGATAAATTTTCCAGCACAATGACATATTAAGGAATTTTAGAATTCAAACTTTTTTGAATTTTGAATTTTTTGGCTTACGTCACTCCTACGGCTATTTGGGAGTGTATTTCATGGATCCCAGGGTTCAATGGCAAAATGCGAAAAAATAAGAATGACTTTTTTCTGGAAGTGTCATGTGTGAAAAATTACCATTTTTTCACAGCCCCGCGGTGGTCAGAAAAGGCACTTTTTTGCACAATTTGTTTTTCTCTGAATATGGATTCTGATCACAGGTCGCTGCATCTGGGGTGGTTTATTCGAGTTTTTTGAGAATTTATGGTGAAAAAAATGATAAATTTTCCAGCACAATGACATATTAAGGAATTTTAGAATTCAAACGTTTTTGAATTTTGAATTTTTTGTTTTAAATCACTCCTATGGCTATTTGGGAGTGTATTTCATGGCTCCCAGGGTTCATTGGCAAAATGCGAAGAAATGAGAATGATTTTTTTCTGGAGGTGTCATGTGTGAAAAATTACCATTTTTTCTCAGCCCCGCGGTGGTCAGAAAAGGCACTTTTTTGCACAATTTTTTTTTCTCCGAATATAGATTGTGATCACAAGTCGGTGCATCTGGGGTGGTTTATTTGAGTTTTTTGAGAATGTATGGTGAAAAAAATGATAAATTTTCCAGCACAATGACATATTAAGGAATTTTAGAATTCAAACTTTTTTGAATTTTAAATTTTTTGGTTTATATCACTCCTATGGCTATTTGGGAGTGTATTTCATGGATCCCAGGGTTCAATGGCAAAATGCGAAAAAATAAGAATGACTTTTTTCTGGAAGTGTCATGTGTGAAAAATTACCATTTTTTCACAGCCCCGCGGTGGTCAGAAAAGGCACTTTTTTGCACAATTTGTTTTTCTCTGAATATGGATTCTGATCACAGGTCGCTGCATCTGGGGTGGTTTATTCGAGTTTTTTGAGAATTTATGGTGAAAAAAATGATAAATTTTCCAGCACAATGACATATTAAGGAATTTTAGAATTCAAACGTTTTTGAATTTTGAATTTTTTGTTTTAAATCACTCCTATGGCTATTTGGGAGTGTATTTCATGGCTCCCAGGGTTCATTGGCAAAATGCGAAGAAATGAGAATGATTTTTTTCTGGAGGTGTCATGTGTGAAAAATTACCATTTTTTCTCAGCCCCGCGGTGGTCAGAAAAGGCACTTTTTTGCACAATTTTTTTTTCTCTGAATATGGATTCTGATCACAGGTCGCTGCATCTGGGGTGGTTTATTCGAGTTTTTTGAGAATTTATGGTGAAAAAAATGATAAATTTTCCAGCACAATGACATATTAAGGAATTTTAGAATTCAAACGTTTTTGAATTTTGAATTTTTTGTTTTAAATCACTCCTATGGCTATTTGGGAGTGTATTTCATGGCTCCCAGGGTTCATTGGCAAAATGCGAAGAAATGAGAATGATTTTTTTCTGGAGGTGTCATGTGTGAAAAATTACCATTTTTTCTCAGCCCCGCGGTGGTCAGAAAAGGCACTTTTTTGCACAATTTTTTTTTCTCCGAATATAGATTGTGATCACAAGTCGGTGCATCTGGGGTGGTTTATTTGAGTTTTTTGAGAATGTATGGTGAAAAAAATGATAAATTTTCCAGCACAATGACATATTAAGGAATTTTAGAATTCAAACTTTTTTGAATTTTAAATTTTTTGGTTTATATCACTCCTATGGCTATTTGGGAGTGTATTTCATGGATCCCAGGGTTCAATGGCAAAATGCGAAAAAATAAGAATGACTTTTTTCTGGAAGTGTCATGTGTGAAAAATTACCATTTTTTCACAGCCCCGCGGTGGTCAGAAAAGGCACTTTTTTGCACAATTTGTTTATCTCTGAATATGGATTCTGATCACAGGTCGCTGCATCTGGGGTGGTTTATTCGAGTTTTTTGAGAATTTATGGTGAAAAAAATGATAAATTTTCCAGCACAATGACATATTAAGGAATTTTAGAATTCAAACGTTTTTGAATTTTGAATTTTTTGTTTTAAATCACTCCTATGGCTATTTGGGAGTGTATTTCATGGCTCCCAGGGTTCATTGGCAAAATGCGAAGAAATGAGAATGATTTTTTTCTGGAGGTGTCATGTGTGAAAAATTACCATTTTTTCTCAGCCCCGCGGTGGTCAGAAAAGGCACTTTTTTGCACAATTTTTTTTTCTCCGAATATAGATTGTGATCACAAGTCGGTGCATCTGGGGTGGTTTATTTGAGTTTTTTGAGAATGTATGGTGAAAAAAATGATAAATTTTCCAGCACAATGACATATTAAGGAATTTTAGAATTCAAACTTTTTTGAATTTTAAATTTTTTGGTTTATATCACTCCTATGGCTATTTGGGAGTGTATTTCATGGATCCCAGGGTTCAATGGCAAAATGCGAAAAAATAAGAATGACTTTTTTCTGGAAGTGTCATGTGTGAAAAATTACCATTTTTTCACAGCCCCGCGGTGGTCAGAAAAGGCACTTTTTTGCACAATTTGTTTTTCTCTGAATATGGATTCTGATCACAGGTCGCTGCATCTGGGGTGGTTTATTCGAGTTTTTTGAGAATTTTTGGTGAAAAAAATTATAAATTTTCCAGCACAATGACATATTAAGGAATTTTAGAATTCAAACGTTTTTGAATTTTGAATTTTTTGTTTTAAATCACTCCTATGGCTATTTGGGAGTGTATTTCATGGCTCCCAGGGTTCATTGGCAAAATGCGAAGAAATGAGAATGATTTTTTTCTGGAGGTGTCATGTGTGAAAAATTACCATTTTTTCTCAGCCCCGCGGTGGTCAGAAAAGGCACTTTTTTGCACAATTTTTTTTTCTCCGAATATAGATTGTGATCACAAGTCGGTGCATCTGGGGTGGTTTATTTGAGTTTTTTGAGAATGTATGGTGAAAAAAATGATAAATTTTCCAGCACAATGACATATTAAGGAATTTTAGAATTCAAACTTTTTTGAATTTTAAATTTTTTGGTTTATATCACTCCTATGGCTATTTGGGAGTGTATTTCATGGCTCCCAGGGTTCATTGGCAAAATGCGAAGAAATGAGAATGATTTTTTTCTAGACGTGTCATGTGTGAAAAATTACCATTTTTTCACAGCCCCGCGGTGGTCAGAAAAGGCACTTTTTTGCACAATTTGTTTTTCTCCGAATATCGATTCTGATCACAGGTCTGTGCATCTGGGGTGGTTTATTTGAGTTTTTTGAGAATTTATGGTGAAAAAATTATAAATTTTCCAGCACAATGACATATTAAGGAATTTTAGAATTCAAACTTTTTTGAATTTTGAATTTTTTGTTTTAAATCACTCCTATGGCTATTTGGGAGTGTATTTCATGGATCCCAGGGTTCAATGGCAAAAAGCGAAGAAATAAGAATGATTTTTTTCTGGAAGTGTCATGTATGAAAAATTGTTATTTTTTCACAGCCCCGCGGTGGTCAGAAAAGGCACTTTTTTGCACAATTTGTTTTTCTCTGAATATGGATTCTGATCACAGGTCGCTGCATCTGGGGTGGTTTATTCGAGTTTCTTGAGAATTTATGGTGAAAAAAATGATAAATTTTCCAGCACAATGACATATTAAGGAATTTTAGAATTCAAACTTTTTTAAATTTTGAATTTTTTGGCTTAAGTCACTCCTACGGCTATTTGGGAGTGTATTTCATGGATCCCAGGGTTCAATGGCAAAATGCGAAAAAATAAGAATGACTTTTTTCTGGAGGTGTCATGTGTGAAAAATTACCATTTTTTCTCAGCCCCGCGGTGGTCAGAAAAGGCACTTTTTTGCACAATTTTTTTTTCTCTGAATATAGATTGTGATCACAAGTCGGTGCATCTGGGGTGGTTTATTTAAGTTTTTTGAGAATGTATGGTGAAAAAAATGATAAATTTTCCAGCACAATGACATATTAAGGAATTTTAGAATTCAAACTTTTTTGAATTTTGAATTTTTTGGCTTACGTCACTCCTACGGCTATTTGGGAGTGTATTTCATGGATCCCAGGGTTCAATGGCAAAATGCGAAAAAATAAGAATGACTTTTTTCTGGAAGTGTCATGTGTGAAAAATTACCATTTTTTCACAGCCCCGCGGTGGTCAGAAAAGGCACTTTTTTGCACAATTTGTTTTTCTCTGAATATGGATTCTGATCACAGGTCGCTGCATCTGGGGTGGTTTATTCGAGTTTTTTGAGAATTTATGGTGAAAAAAATGATAAATTTTCCAGCACAATGACATATTAAGGAATTTTAGAATTCAAACGTTTTTGAATTTTGAATTTTTTGTTTTAAATCACTCCTATGGCTATTTGGGAGTGTATTTCATGGCTCCCAGGGTTCATTGGCAAAATGCGAAGAAATGAGAATGATTTTTTTCTGGAGGTGTCATGTGTGAAAAATTACCATTTTTTCTCAGCCCCGCGGTGGTCAGAAAAGGCACTTTTTTGCACAATTTTTTTTTCTCCGAATATAGATTGTGATCACAAGTCGGTGCATCTGGGGTGGTTTATTTGAGTTTTTTGAGAATGTATGGTGAAAAAAATGATAAATTTTCCAGCACAATGACATATTAAGGAATTTTAGAATTCAAACTTTTTTGAATTTTAAATTTTTTGGTTTATATCACTCCTATGGCTATTTGGGAGTGTATTTCATGGATCCCAGGGTTCAATGGCAAAATGCGAAAAAATAAGAATGACTTTTTTCTGGAAGTGTCATGTGTGAAAAATTACCATTTTTTCACAGCCCCGCGGTGGTCAGAAAAGGCACTTTTTTGCACAATTTGTTTTTCTCTGAATATGGATTCTGATCACAGGTCGCTGCATCTGGGGTGGTTTATTCGAGTTTTTTGAGAATTTATGGTGAAAAAAATGATAAATTTTCCAGCACAATGACATATTAAGGAATTTTAGAATTCAAACGTTTTTGAATTTTGAATTTTTTGTTTTAAATCACTCCTATGGCTATTTGGGAGTGTATTTCATGGCTCCCAGGGTTCATTGGCAAAATGCGAAGAAATGAGAATGATTTTTTTCTGGAGGTGTCATGTGTGAAAAATTACCATTTTTTCTCAGCCCCGCGGTGGTCAGAAAAGGCACTTTTTTGCACAATTTTTTTTTCTCCGAATATAGATTGTGATCACAAGTCGGTGCATCTGGGGTGGTTTATTTGAGTTTTTTGAGAATGTATGGTGAAAAAAATGATAAATTTTCCAGCACAATGACATATTAAGGAATTTCAGAATTCAAACTTTTTTGAATTTTAAATTTTTTGGTTTATATCACTCCTATGGCTATTTGGGAGTGTATTTCATGGCTCCCAGGGTTCATTGGCAAAATGCGAAGAAATGAGAATGATTTTTTTCTAGACGTGTCATGTGTGAAAAATTACCATTTTTTCAAAGCCCCGCGGTGGTCAGAAAAGGCACTTTTTTGCACAATTTGTTTTTCTCCGAATATCGATTCTGATCACAGGTCTGTGCATCTGGGGTGGTTTATTTGAGTTTTTTGAGAATTTATGGTGAAAAAATTATAAATTTTCCAGCACAATGACATATTAAGGAATTTTAGAATTCAAACTTTTTTGAATTTTGAATTTTTTGTTTTAAATCACTCCTATGGCTATTTGGGAGTGTATTTCATGGATCCCAGGGTTCAATGGCAAAAAGCGAAGAAATAAGAATGATTTTTTTCTGGAAGTGTCATGTGTGAAAAATTGTTATTTTTTCACAGCCCCGCGGTGGTCAGAAAAGGCACTTTTTTGCACAATTTGTTTTTCTCTGAATATGGATTCTGATCACAGGTCGCTGCATCTGGGGTGGTTTATTCGAGTTTCTTGAGAATTTATGGTGAAAAAAATGATAAATTTTCCAGCACAATGACATATTAAGGAATTTTAGAATTCAAACTTTTTAAAATTTTTAATTTTTTGGCTTAAGTCACTCCTACGGCTATTTGGGAGTGTATTTCATGGATCCCAGGGTTCAATGGCAAAATGCGAAAAAATAAGAATGACTTTTTTCTGGAAGTGTCATGTGTGAAAAATTACCATTTTTTCACAGCCCCGCGGTGGTCAGAAAAGGCACTTTTTTGCACAATTTGTTTTTCTCTGAATATGGATTCTGATCGCAGGTCGCTGCATCTGGGGTGGTTTATTCGAGTTTTTTGAGAATTTATGGTGAAAAAAATGATAAATTTTCCAGCACAATGACATATTATGGAATTTTAGAATTCAATTTTTTTTGAATTTTGAATTTTTTGTTTTAAATCACTCCTATGGCTATTTGGGAGTGTATTTCATGGCTCCCAGGGTTCATTGGCAAAATGCGAAGAAATGAGAATGATTTTTTTCTAGAGGTGTCATTTGTGAAAAATTACCATTTTTTCACAGCCCCGCGGTGGTCAGAAAAGGCATTTTTTTGCACAATTTTTTTTTCTTCGAATATCGATTCTGATCACAGGTCGGTGCATCTGGGGTGGTTTATTTTAGTTTTTTGAGAATTTATGGTGAAAAAAATGATAAATTTTCCAGCACAATGACATATTAAGGAATTTTAGAATTCAAACTTTTTTGAATTTTGAATTTTTTGGTTTAAATCACTCCTATGGCTATTTGGGAGTGTATTTCATGGATCCCAGGGTTCAATGGCAAAATGCGAAAAAATAAGAATGACTTTTTTCTGGAAGTGTCATGTGTGAGAAATTACCATTTTTTCACAGCCCCGCGGTGGTCAAAAAAGGCACTTTTTTGCACAATTTGTTTTTCTCTGAATATGGATTCTGATCGCAGGTCGCTGCATCTGGGGTGGTTTATTCGAGTTTTTTGAGAATTTATGGTGAAAAAAATGATAAATTTTCCAGCACAATGACATATTATGGAATTTTAGAATTCAAACTTTTTTGAATTTGGAATTTTTTGTTTTAAATCACTCCTATGGCTATTTGGGAGTGTATTTCATGGATCCCAGGGTTCATTGGCAAAATGCGAAGAAATGAGAATGATTTTTTTCTAGAGGTGTCATGTGTGAAAAATTACCATTTTTTCACAGCCCTGCGGTGGTCAGAAAAGGCACTTTTTTGCACAATTTTTTTTTCTTCGAATATCGATTCTGATCACAGGTCGGTGCATCTGGGGTGGTTTATTTTAGTTTTTTGAGAATTTATGGTGAAAAAATTATAAATTTTCCAGCACAATGACATATTAAGGAATTTTAGAATTCAAACTTTTTTGAATTTTGAATTTTTTGGTTTAAATCACTCCTATGGCTATTTGGGAGTGTATTTCATGGATCCCAGGGTTCAATGGCAAAATGCGAAGAAATAAGAATGATTTTTTTCTGGAAGTGTCATGTGTGAAAAATTACCATTTTTTCACAGCCCAGCGGTGGTCAGAAAAGGCACTTTTTTGCACAATTTTTTTTTCTCTGTATATGGATTCTGATCACAGGTCGCTGCATCTGGGGTGGTTCATTCGAGTTTTTTGAGAATTGATGGTGAAAAAAATGATAAATTTTCCAGCACAATGACATATTAAGGGATTTTAGAATTCAAACTTTTTTGAATTTTGAATTTTTTGGCTTAAGTCACTCCTACTGCTATTTGGGAGTGTATTTCATGGATCCCAGGGTTCAATGGCAAAATGCGAAAAAATAAGAATGACTTTTTTCTGGAAGTGTCATGTGTGAAAAATTACCATTTTTTTACAGCCCCGCGGTGGTCAGAAAAGGCACTTTTTTGCACAATTTGTTTTTCTCTGAATATGGATTCTGATCACAGGTCGCTGCATCTGGGGTGGTTTATTCGAGTTTTTTGAGAATTTATAGTGAAAAAAATGATAAATTTTCCAGCACAATGACATATTAAGGAATTTTAGAATTCAAACTTTTTTGAATTTTGAATTTTTTGTTTTAAATCACTCCTATGGCTATTTGGGAGTGTATTTCATGGCTCCCAGGGTTCATTGGCAAAATGCGAAGAAATGAGAATGATTTTTTTCTGGAGGTGTCATGTGTGAAAAATTACCATTTTTTCTCAGCCCCGCGGTGGTCAGAAAAGGCACTTTTTTGCACAATTTTTTTTTCTGCGAATATAGATTGTGATCACAAGTCGGTGCATCTGGGGTGGTTTATTTGAGTTTTTTGAGAATGTATGGTGATAAAAATGATAAATTTTCCAGCACAATGACATATTAAGGAATTTTAGAATTCAAACTTTTTTGAATTTTGAATTTTTTGGTTTATATCACTCCTATGGCTATTTGGGAGTGTATTTCATGGCTCCCAGGGTTCATTGGCAAAATGCGAAGAAATGAGAATGATTTTTTTCTAGAGGTGTCATGTGTGAAAAATTACCATTTTTTCACAGCCCCGCGGTGGTCAGAAAAGGCACTTTTTTGCACAATTTTTTTGTCTTCGAATATTGATTCTGATCACAGGTCGGTGCATCTGGGGTGGTTTATTTGAGTTTTTTGAGAATTTATGGTGAAAAAAATTATAAATTTTCCAGCACAATGACATATTAAGGAATTTTAGAATTCAAACTTTTTTGAATTTTGAATTTTTTGGTTTAAATCACTCCTATGGCTATTTGGGAGTGTATTTCATGGATCCCAGGGTTCAATGGCAAAATGCGAAGAAATAAGAATGATTTTTTTCTGGAAGTGTCATGTGTGAAAAATTACCATTTTTTCACAGCCCAGCGGTGGTCAGAAAAGGCACTTTTTTGCACAATTTTTTTTTCTCTGTATATGGATTCTGATCACAGGTCGCTGCATCTGGGGTGGTTTATTCGAGTTTTTTGAGAATTTATAGTGAAAAAAATGATAAATTTTCCAGCACAATGACATATTAAGGAATTTTAGAATTCAAACTTTTTTGAATTTTGAATTTTTTGTTTTAAATCACTCCTATGGCTATTTGGGAGTGTATTTCATGGCTCCCAGGGTTCATTGGCAAAATGCGAAGAAATGAGAATGATTTTTTTCTGGAGGTGTCATGTGTGAAAAATTACCATTTTTTCTCAGCCCCGCGGTGGTCAGAAAAGGCACTTTTTTGCACAATTTTTTTTTCTGCGAATATAGATTGTGATCACAAGTCGGTGCATCTGGGGTGGTTTATTTGAGTTTTTTGAGAATGTATGGTGATAAAAATGATAAATTTTCCAGCACAATGACATATTAAGGAATTTTAGAATTCAAACTTTTTTGAATTTTGAATTTTTTGGTTTATATCACTCCTATGGCTATTTGGGAGTGTATTTCATGGCTCCCAGGGTTCATTGGCAAAATGCGAAGAAATGAGAATGATTTTTTTCTAGAGGTGTCATGTGTGAAAAATTACCATTTTTTCACAGCCCCGCGGTGGTCAGAAAAGGCACTTTTTTGCACAATTTTTTTGTCTTCGAATATTGATTCTGATCACAGGTCGGTGCATCTGGGGTGGTTTATTTGAGTTTTTTGAGAATTTATGGTGAAAAAAATTATAAATTTTCCAGCACAATGACATATTAAGGAATTTTAGAATTCAAACTTTTTTGAATTTTGAATTTTTTGGTTTAAATCACTCCTATGGCTATTTGGGAGTGTATTTCATGGATCCCAGGCTTCAATGGCAAAATGCGAAGAAATAAGAATGATTTTTTTCTGGAAGTGTCATGTGTGAAAAATTACCATTTTTTCACAGCCCCGCGGTGGTCAGAAAAGGCACTTTTTTGCACAATTTGTTTTTCTCTGAATATGGATTCTGATCACAGGTCGCTGCATCTGGGGTGATTTATTTAAGTTTTTTGAGAATGTATGGTGAAAATTTTTTAATTTTCCAGCACAATGACATATTAAGGAATTTTAGAATTCAAACTTTTTTGAATTTTGAATTTTTTGGCTTAAGTCACTCCTACGGCTATTTGGGAGTGTATTTCATGGATCCCAGGGTTCAATGGCAAAATGCAAAAAAATAAGAATGACTTTTTTCTGGAAGTGTCATGTGTGAAAAATTACCATTTTTTCACAGCCCCGCGGTGGTCAGAAAAGGCACTTTTTTGCACAATTTGTTTTTCTCTGAATATGGATTCTGATCACAGGTCGGTGCATCTGGGGTGGTTTATTCGAGTTTTTTGAGAATTTATGGTTTAAAAAATGATCAATTTTCCAGCACAATGACATATTAAGGAATTTTAGAATTCAAACTTTTTTGAATTTTGAATTTTTTGGTTTAAATCACTCCTATGGCTATTTGGGAGTGTATTTCATGGCTCCCAAGGTTCATTGGCAAAATGCGAAGAAATGAGAACGATTTTTTTCTGGAGGTGTCATGTGTGAAAAATTACCATTTTTTCTCAGCCCCGCGGTGGTCAGAAAAGGCACTTTTTTGCACAATTTTTTTTTCTCCGAATATCGATTGTGATCACAAGTCGGTGCATCTGGGTAGGTTTATTTGAGTTTTTTGAGAATGTATGGTAAAAAAAATGATAAATTTTCCAGCACAATGACATGTTAAGGAATTTTAGAATTCAAACTTTTTTGAATTTTGAATTTTTTGGTTTATATCACTCCTATGGCTATTTGGGAGTGTATTTCATGGCTCCCAGGGTTCATTGGCAAAATGCGAAGAAATGAGAATGATTTTTTTCTGGAGGTGTCATGTGTGAAAAATTACCATTTTTTCTCAGCCCCGCGGTGGTCAGAAAAGGCACTTTTTTGCACAATTTTTTTTTCTGCGAATATAGATTGTGATCACAAGTCGGTGCATCTGGGGTGGTTTATTTGAGTTTTTTGAGAATGCATGGTGATAAAAATGATGATTTTTTCCAGCACAATGACATATTAAGGAATTTTAGAATTCAAACTTTTGTAAATTTTGAATTTTTTTCGTTTTAAATCACTCCTATGGCTATTTGGGAGTGTATTTCATGACTCCCAGGGTTCATTGGCAAAATGCGAAGAAATGAGAATGATTTTTTTCTGGAGGTGTCATGTGTGAAAAATTACCATTTTTTCTCAGCCCCGTGGTGGTCAGAAAAGGCACTTTTTTGCACAATTTTTTTTTCTCCGAATATAGATTGTGATCACAAGTCGGTGCATCTGGGGTGGTTTATTTGAGTTTTTTGAGAATTTATGGTGAAAAAAATTATAAATTTTCCAGCACAATGACATATTAAGGAATTTTAAAATTCAAACTTTTTTGAATTTTGAATTTTTTGGTTTAAATCACTCCTATGGCTATTTGGGAGTGTATTTCATGGATCCCAGGGTTCAATGGCAAAATGCGAAGAAATAAGAATGATTTTTTTCTGGAAGTGTCATGTGTGAAAAATTACCATTTTTTCACAGCCCCGCGGTGGTCAGAAAAGGCACTTTTTTGCACAATTTGTTTTTCTCTGAATATGGATTCTGATCACAGGTCGCTGCATCTGGGGTGGTTTATTCGAGTTTTTTGAGAATTTATGGTGAAAAAATGATAAATTTTCCAGCACAATGACATATTAAGGAATTTTAGAATTCAAACTTTTTTGAATTTTGAATTTTTTGGCTTAAGTCACTCCTACGGCTATTTGGGAGTGTATTTCATGGATCCCAGGGTTCAATGGCAAAATGCGAAAAAATAAGAATGACTTTTTTCTGGAAGTGTCATGTGTGAAAAATTACCATTTTTTCACAGCCCCGCGGTGGTCAGAAAAGGCACTTTTTTGCACAATTTGTTTTTCTCTGAATATGGATTCTGATCACAGGTCGCTGCATCTGGGGTGGTTTATTCGAGTTTTTTGAGAATTTATGGTGAAAAAAATGATAAATTTTCCAGCACAATGACATATTAAGGAATTTTAGAATTCAAACTTTTTTTAATTTTGAATTTTTTGGTTTATATCACTCCTATGGCTATTTGGGAGTGTATTTCATGGCTCCCAGGGTTCATTGGCAAAATGCGAAGAAATGAGAATGATTTTTTTCTAGAGGTGTCATGTGTGAAAAATTACCATTTTTTCACAGCCCTGCGGTGGTCAGAAAAGGCACTTTTTTGCACAATTTTTTTTTCTCCGAATATCGATTCTGATCACAGGTCGGTGCATCTGGGGTGGTTTATTTGAGTTTTTTGAGAATCTATGGTGAAAAAAATTATAAATTTTCCAGCACAATGACATATTAAGGAATTTTAGAATTCAAACTTTTTTGAATTTTGAATTTTTTGGTTTAAATCACTCCTATGGCTATTTGGGAGTGTATTTCATGGATCCCAGGGTTCAATGGCAAAATGCGAAGAAATAAGAATGATTTTTTTCTGGAAGTGTCATGTGTGAAAAATTACCATTTTTTCACAGCCCAGCGGTGGTCAGAAAAGGCACTTTTTTGCACAATTTTTTTTTCTCTGTATATGGATTCTGATCACAGGTCGCTGCATCTGGGGTGGTTTATTCGAGTTTTTTGAGAATTTATGGTGAAAAAAATGATAAATTTTCCAGCACAATGACATATTAAGGAATTTTAGAATTCAAACTTTTTTGAATTTTTTGTTTTAAATCACTCCTATGGCTATTTGGGAGTGTATTTCATGGATCCCAGGGTTCAATGGCAAAATGCGAAGAAATAAGAATGATTTTTTTCTGGTAGTGTCATGTGTGAAAAATTACCATTTTTTCACAGCCCCGCGGTGGTCAGAAAAGGCACTTTTTTGCACAATTTGTTTTTCTCTGAATATGGATTCTGATCACAGGTCGCTGCATCTGGGGTGGTTTATTCGAGTTTTTTGAGAATTTATGGTGAAAAAATGATAAATTTTCCAGCACAATGACATATTAAGGAATTTTAGAATTCAAACTTTTTTGAATTTTTTGGCTTAAGTCACTCCTACGGCTATTTGGCAGTGTATTTCATGGATCCCAGGGTTCAATGGCAAAATGCGAAAAAATAAGAATGACTTTTTCTGGAAGTGTCATGTGTGAAAAATTACCATTTTTTCACAGCCCCGCGGTGGTCAGAAAAGGCACTTTTTTGCACAATTTGTTTTTCTCTGAATATGGATTCTGATCACAGGTCGCTGCATCTGGGGTGGTTTATTCGAGTTTTTTGAGAATTTATGGTGAAAAAAATGATAAATTTTCCAGCACAATGACATATTAAGGAATTTTAGAATTCAAACTTTTTTTAATTTTGAATTTTTTGGTTTATATCACTCCTATGGCTATTTGGGAGTGTATTTCATGGCTCCCAGGGTTCATTGGCAAAATGCGAAGAAATGAGAATTATTTTTTTCTGGAGGTGTCATGTGTGAAAAATTACCATTTTTTCTCAGCCCCGCGGTGGTCAGAAAAGGCACTTTTTTGCACAATTTTTTTTTCTGCGAATATAGATTGTGATCACAAGTCGGTGCATCTGGGGTGGTTTATTTGAGTTTTTTGAGAATGTATGGTGATAAAAATGATAAATTTTCCAGCACAATGACATATTAAGGAATTTTAGAATTCAAACTTTTTTGAATTTTGAATTTTTTGGTTTATATCACTCCTATGGCTATTTGGGAGTGTATTTCATGGCTTCCAGGGTTCATTGGCAAAATGCGAAGAAATGAGAATGATTTTTTTCTAGAGGTGTCATGTGTGAAAAATTACCATTTTTTCACAGCCCCGCGGTGGTCAGAAAAGGCACTTTTTTGCACAATTTTTTTGTCTTCGAATATTGATTCTGATCACAGGTCGGTGCATCTGGGGTGGTTTATTTGAGTTTTTTGAGAATTTATGGTGAAAAAAATTATAAATTTTCCAGCACAATGACATATTAAGGAATTTTAGAATTCAAACTTTTTTGAATTTTGAATTTTTTGGTTTAAATCACTCCTATGGCTATTTGGGAGTGTATTTCATGGATCCCAGGGTTCAATGGCAAAATGCGAAGAAATAAGAATGATTTTTTTCTGGAAGTGTCATGTGTGAAAAATTACCATTTTTTCACAGCCCCGCGGTGGTCAGAAAAGGCACTTTTTTGCACAATTTGTTTTTCTCTGAATATGGATTCTGATCACAGGTCGCTGCATCTGGGGTGATTTATTTAAGTTTTTTGAGAATGTATGGTGAAAAATTTTTAATTTTCCAGCACAATGACATATTAAGGAATTTTAGAATTCAAACTTTTTTGAATTTTGAATTTTTTGGCTTAAGTCACTCCTACGGCTATTTGGGAGTGTATTTCATGGATCCCAGGGTTCAATGGCAAAATGCAAAAAAATAAGAATGACTTTTTTCTGGAAGTGTCATGTGTGAAAATTACCATTTTTTCACAGCCCCGCGGTGGTCAGAAAAGGCACTTTTTTGCACAATTTGTTTTTCTCTGAATATGGATTCTGATCACAGGTCGGTGCATCTGGGGTGGTTTATTCGAGTTTTTTGGGAATTTATGGTTAAAAAAATGATAAATTTTCCAGCACAATGACATATTAAGGAATTTTAGAATTCAAACTTTTTTGAATTTTGAATTTTTTGGTTTAAATCACTCCTATGGCTATTTGGGAGTGTATTACATGGCTCCCAAGGTTCATTGGCAAAATGCGAAGAAATGAGAACGATTTTTTTCTGGAGGTGTCATGTGTGAAAAATTACCATTTTTTCTCAGCCCCGCGGTGGTCAGAAAAGGCACTTTTTTGCACAATTTGTTTTTCTCTGAATATGGATTCTGATCACAGGTCGCTGCATCTGGGGTGGTTTATTCGAGTTTTTTGAGAATTTATGGTGAAAAAAATGATAAATTTTCCAGCACAATGACATATTAAGGAATTTTAGAATTCAAACTTTTTTTAATTTTGAATTTTTTGGTTTAAATCACTCCTATGGCTATTTGGGAGTGTATTTCATGGATCCCAGGGTTCAATGGCAAAATGCGAAGAAATAAGAATGATTTTTTTCTGGAAGTGTCATGTGTGAAAAATTACCATTTTTTCACAGCCCCGCGGTGGTCAGAAAAGGCACTTTTTTGCACAATTTGTTTTTCTCTGAATATGGATTCTGATCACAGGTCGCTGCATCTGGGGTGATTTATTTAAGTTTTTTGAGAATGTATGGTGAAAAATTTTTAATTTTCCAGCACAATGACATATTAAGGAATTTTAGAATTCAAACTTTTTTGAATTTTTTGGCTTAAGTCACTCCTACGGCTATTTGGGAGTGTATTTCATGGATCCCAGGGTTCAATGGCAAAATGCAAAAAAATAAGAATGACTTTTTTCTGGAAGTGTCATGTGTGAAAATTACCATTTTTTCACAGCCCCGCGGTGGTCAGAAAAGGCACTTTTTTGCACAATTTGTTTTTCTCTGAATATGGATTCTGATCACAGGTCGGTGCATCTGGGGTGGTTTATTCGAGTTTTTTGGGAATTTATGGTTAAAAAAATGATAAATTTTCCAGCACAATGACATATTAAGGAATTTTAGAATTCAAACTTTTTTGAATTTTGAATTTTTTGGTTTAAATCACTCCTATGGCTATTTGGGAGTGTATTACATGGCTCCCAAGGTTCATTGGCAAAATGCGAAGAAATGAGAACGATTTTTTTCTGGAGGTGTCATGTGTGAAAAATTACCATTTTTTCTCAGCCCCGCGGTGGTCAGAAAAGGCACTTTTTTGCACAATTTGTTTTTCTCTGAATATGGATTCTGATCACAGGTCGCTGCATCTGGGGTGGTTTATTCGAGTTTTTTGAGAATTTATGGTGAAAAAAATGATAAATTTTCCAGCACAATGACATATTAAGGAATTTTAGAATTCAAACTTTTTTTAATTTTGAATTTTTTGGTTTATATCACTCCTATGGCTATTTGGGAGTGTATTTCATGGCTCCCAGGGTTCATTGGCAAAATGCGAAGAAATGAGAATGATTTTTTTCTAGAGGTGTCATGTGTGAAAAATTACCATTTTTTCACAGCCCTGCGGTGGTCAGAAAAGGCACTTTTTTGCACAATTTTTTTTTCTCCGAATATCGATTCTGATCACAGGTCGGTGCATCTGGGGTGGTTTATTTGAGTTTTTTGAGAATTTATGGTGAAAAAAATTATAAATTTTCCAGCACAATGACATATTAAGGAATTTTAGAATTCAAACTTTTTTGAATTTTGAATTTTTTGGTTTAAATCACTCCTATGGCTATTTGGGAGTGTATTTCATGGATCCCAGGGTTCAATGGCAAAATGCGAAGAAATAAGAATGATTTTTTTCTGGAAGTGTCATGTGTGAAAAATTACCATTTTTTCACAGCCCAGCGGTGGTCAGAAAAGGCACTTTTTTGCACAATTTTTTTTTCTCTGTATATGGATTCTGATCACAGGTCGCTGCATCTGGGGTGGTTTATTCGAGTTTTTTGAGAATTTATGGTGAAAAAAATGATAAATTTTCCAGCACAATGACATATTAAGGGATTTTAGAATTCAAACTTTTTTGAATTTTGAATTTTTTGGCTTAAGTCACTCCTACTGCTATTTGGGAGTGTATTTCATGGATCCCAGGGTTCAATGGCAAAATGCGAAAAAATAAGAATGACTTTTTTCTGGAAGTGTCATGTGTGAAAAATTACCATTTTTTTACAGCCTCGCGGTGGTCAGAAAAGGCACTTTTTTGCACAATTTGTTTTTCTCTGAATATGGATTCTGATCACAGGTCGCTGCATCTGGGGTGGTTTATTCGAGTTTTTTGAGAATTTATGGTGAAAAAAATGATAAATTTTCCAGCACAATGACATATTAAGGAATTTTAGAATTCAAACTTTTTTGAATTTTGAATTTTTTGTTTTAAATCACTCCTATGGCTATTTGGGAGTGTATTTCATGGCTCCCAGGGTTCATTGGCAAAATGCGAAGAAATGAGAATGATTTTTTTCTGGAGGTGTCATGTGTGAAAAATTACCATTTTTTCTCAGCCCCGCGGTGGTCAGAAAAGGCACTTTTTTGCACAATTTTTTTTTCTGCGAATATAGATTGTGATCACAAGTCGGTGCATCTGGGGTGGTTTATTTGAGTTTTTTGAGAATGTATGGTGATAAAAATGATAAATTTTCCAGCACAATGACATATTAAGGAATTTTAGAATTCAAACTTTTTTGAATTTTGAATTTTTTGGTTTATATCACTCCTATGGCTATTTGGGAGTGTATTTCATGGCTTCAAGGGTTCATTGGCAAAATGCGAAGAAATGAGAATGATTTTTTTCTAGAGGTGTCATGTGTGAAAAATTACCATTTTTTCACAGCCCCGCGGTGGTCAGAAAAGGCACTTTTTTGCACAATTTTTTTGTCTTCGAATATTGATTCTGATCACAGGTCGGTGCATCTGGGGTGGTTTATTTGAGTTTTTTGAGAATTTATGGTGAAAAAAATTATAAATTTTCCAGCACAATGACATATTAAGGAATTTTAGAATTCAAACTTTTTTGAATTTTGAATTTTTTGGTTTAAATCACTCCTATGGCTATTTGGGAGTGTATTTCATGGATCCCAGGGTTCAATGGCAAAATGCGAAGAAATAAGAATGATTTTTTTCTGGAAGTGTCATGTGTGAAAAATTACCATTTTTTCACAGCCCCGCGGTGGTCAGAAAAGGCACTTTTTTGCACAATTTGTTTTTCTCTGAATATGGATTCTGATCACAGGTCGCTGCATCTGGGGTGATTTATTTAAGTTTTTTGAGAATGTATGGTGAAAAATTTTTAATTTTCCAGCACAATAACATATTAAGGAATTTTAGAATTCAAACTTTTTTTAATTTTTTGGCTTAAGTCACTCCTACGGCTATTCGGGAGTGTATTTCATGGATCCCAGGGTTCAATGGCAAAATGCAAAAAAATAAGAATGACTTTTTTCTGGAAGTGTCATGTGTGAAAATTACCATTTTTTCACAGCCCCGCGGTGGTCAGAAAAGGCACTTTTTTGCACAATTTGTTTTTCTCTGAATATGGATTCTGATCACAGGTCGGTGCATCTGGGGTGGTTTATTCGAGTTTTTTGAGAATTTATGGTTAAAAAAATGATAAATTTTCCAGCACAATGACATATTAAGGAATTTTAGAATTTAAACTTTTTCGAATTTTGAATTTTTTGCTTCAAATCACTCCTACGGCTATTTTGGAGTGTATTTCATGGATCCCAGTGTTCAATGGCAAAACGCGAAGAAAGGAGAATGATTTTTTTCTGGAGGCGTCATGTGTGAAAAATTACCATTTTTTCTCAGCCCTGCGGTGGTCAGAAAAGGCACTTTTTTGCACAATTTTTTTTTCTCTGAATATCGATTCTGATCACAGGTCGCTGCATCTGGGGTGATTTATTTAAGTTTTTTGAGAATGTATGGTGAAAAATTTTTAATTTTCCAGCACAATAACATATTAAGGAATTTTAGAATTCAAACTTTTTTGAATTTTGAATTTTTTGGTTTAAATCACTCCTATGGCTATTTGGGAGTGTATTTCATGGATCCCAGGGTTCAATGGCAAAATGCGAAGAAATAAGAATGATTTTTTTCTGGAAGTGTCATGTGTGAAAAATTACCATTTTTTCACAGCCCAGCGGTGGTCAGAAAAGGCACTTTTTTGCACAATTTTTTTTTCTCTGTATATGGATTCTGATCACAGGTCGCTGCATCTGGGGTGGTTTATTCGAGTTTTTTGAGAATTTATGGTGAAAAAAATGATAAATTTTCCAGCACAATGACATATTAAGGGATTTAAGAATTCAAACTTTTTTGAATTTTGAATTTTTTGGCTTAAGTCACTCCTACTGCTATTTGGGAGTGTATTTCATGGATCCCAGGGTTCAATGGCAAAATGCGAAAAAATAAGAATGACTTTTTTCTGGAAGTGTCATGTGTGAAAAATTACCATTTTTTTACAGCCCCGCGGTGGTCAGAAAAGGCACTTTTTTGCACAATTTGTTTTTCTCTGAATATGGATTCTGATCACAGGTCGCTGCATCTGGGGTGGTTTATTCGAGTTTTTTGAGAATTTATGGTGAAAAAAATGATAAATTTTCCAGCACAATGACATATTAAGGAATTTTAGAATTCAAACTTTTTTGAATTTTGAATTTTTTGTTTTAAATCACTCCTATGGCTATTTGGGAGTGTATTTCATGGCTCCCAGGGTTCATTGGCAAAATGCGAAGAAATGAGAATGATTTTTTTCTGGAGGTGTCATGTGTGAAAAATTACCATTTTTTCTCAGCCCCGCGGTGGGCGGGGGCCCTAGGGTAGTGGTTAGCACCGCTGCCTTTCACGCCAGAGTCCGGGGTTCGGTTCCCGGTCTCGGCGGTTTGAAAGAAACAAAATTGTTTCTTCCCCATCCACGTGTGAAAGTTAGTATTGTGGGGAGCCTCCGTGACCGAGAGGTAGCGTGCTCGGCCTCAGACCGCCAGGGCTCGAATTTCGAATCCTGTGTCTGGAGGACAGTGTCATCTCAATCATCTCACCATCCTCAGGAGGTTCTCCTGGCCCAGTTTAGCCTATATGTGCACAAAGGTGGCCTAAAGCCCGATTCATTTCATTTTCTCAGCCCCGCGGTGGTCAGAAAAGGCACTTTTTTGCACAATTTTTTTTTCTGCGAATATAGATTGTGATCACAAGTCGGTGCATCTGGGGTGGTTTATTTGAGTTTTTTGAGAATGTATGGTGATAAAAATGATAAATTTTCCAGCACAATGACATATTAAGGAATTTTAGAATTCAAACTTTTTTGAATTTTGAATTTTTTGGTTTATATCACTCCTATGGCTATTTGGTAGTGTATTTCATGGCTTCCAGGGTTCATTGGCAAAATGCGAAGAAACGAGAATGATTTTTTTCTAGAGGTGTCATGTGTGAAAAATTACCATTTTTTCACAGCCCCGCGGTGGTCAGAAAAGGCACTTTTTTGCACAATTTTTTTGTCTTCGAATATTGATTCTGATCACAGGTCGGTGCATCTGGGGTGGTTTATTTGAGTTTTTTGAGAATTTATGGTGAAAAAAATTATAAATTTTCCAGCACAATGACATATTAAGGAATTTTAGAATTCAAACTTTTTTGAATTTTGAATTTTTTTGTTTAAATCACTCCTATGGCTATTTGGGAGTGTATTTCATGGATCCCAGGGTTCAATGGCAAAATGCGAAGAAATAAGAATGATTTTTTTCTGGAAGTGTCATGTGTGAAAAATTACCATTTTTTCACAGCCCCGCGGTGGTCAGAAAAGGCACTTTTTTGCACAATTTGTTTTTCTCTGAATATGGATTCTGATCACAGGTCGCTGCATCTGGGGTGATTTATTTAAGTTTTTTGAGAATGTATGGTGAAAAATTTTTAATTTTCCAGCACAATAACATATTAAGGAATTTTAGAATTCAAACTTTTTTGAATTTTTTGGCTTAAGTCACTCCTACGGCTATTCGGGAGTGTATTTCATGGATCCCAGGGTTCAATGGCAAAATGCAAAAAAATAAGAATGACTTTTTTCTGGAAGTGTCATGTGTGAAAATTACCATTTTTTCACAGCCCCGCGGTGGTCAGAAAAGGCACTTTTTTGCACAATTTGTTTTTCTCTGAATATGGATTCTGATCACAGGTCGGTGCATCTGGGGTGGTTTATTCGAGTTTTTTGAGAATTTATGGTTAAAAAAATGATAAATTTTCCAGCACAATGACATATTAAGGAATTTTAGAATTTAAACTTTTTCGAATTTTGAATTTTTTGCTTCAAATCACTCCTACGGCTATTTTGGAGTGTATTTCATGGATCCCAGTGTTCAATGGCAAAACGCGAAGAAAGGAGAATGATTTTTTTCTGGAGGCGTCATGTGTGAAAAATTACCATTTTTTCTCAGCCCTGCGGTGGTCAGAAAAGGCACTTTTTTGCACAATTTTTTTTTCTCTGAATATCGATTCTGATCACAGGTCGCTGCATCTGGGGTGATTTATTTAAGTTTTTTGAGAATGTATGGTGAAAAATTTTTAATTTTCCAGCACAATAACATATTAAGGAATTTTAGAATTCAAACTTTTTTGAATTTTGAATTTTTTGGTTTAAATCACTCCTATGGCTATTTGGGAGTGTATTTCATGGATCCCAGGGTTCAATGGCAAAATGCGAAGAAATAAGAATGATTTTTTTCTGGAAGTGTCATGTGTGAAAAATTACCATTTTTTCACAGCCCAGCGGTGGTCAGAAAAGGCACTTTTTTGCACAATTTTTTTTTCTCTGTATATGGATTCTGATCACAGGTCGCTGCATCTGGGGTGGTTTATTCGAGTTTTTTGAGAATTTATGGTGAAAAAAATGATAAATTTTCCAGCACAATGACATATTAAGGGATTTAAGAATTCAAACTTTTTTGAATTTTGAATTTTTTGGCTTAAGTCACTCCTACTGCTATTTGGGAGTGTATTTCATGGATCCCAGGGTTCAATGGCAAAATGCGAAAAAATAAGAATGACTTTTTTCTGGAAGTGTCATGTGTGAAAAATTACCATTTTTTTACAGCCCCGCGGTGGTCAGAAAAGGCACTTTTTTGCACAATTTGTTTTTCTCTGAATATGGATTCTGATCACAGGTCGCTGCATCTGGGGTGGTTTATTCGAGTTTTTTGAGAATTTATGGTGAAAAAAATGATAAATTTTCCAGCACAATGACATATTAAGGAATTTTAGAATTCAAACTTTTTTGAATTTTGAATTTTTTGTTTTAAATCACTCCTATGGCTATTTGGGAGTGTATTTCATGGCTCCCAGGGTTCATTGGCAAAATGCGAAGAAATGAGAATGATTTTTTTCTGGAGGTGTCATGTGTGAAAAATTACCATTTTTTCTCAGCCCCGCGGTGGGCTGGGGCCCTAGGGTAGTGGTTAGCACCGCTGCCTTTCACGCCAGAGTCCGGGGTTCGGTTCCCGGTCTCGGCGGTTTGAAAGAAACAAAATTGTTTCTTCCCCATCCACGTGTGAAAGTTAGTATTGTGGGGAGCCTCCGTGACCGAGAGGTAGCGTGCTCGGCCTCAGACCGCCAGGGCTCGAATTTCGAATCCTGTGTCTGGAGGACAGTGTCATCTCAATCATCTCACCATCCTCAGGAGGTTCTCCTGGCCCAGTTTAGCCTATATGTGCACAAAGGTGGCCTAAAGCCCGATTCATTTCATTTTCTCAGCCCCGCGGTGGTCAGAAAAGGCACTTTTTTGCACAATTTTTTTTTCTGCGAATATAGATTGTGATCACAAGTCGGTGCATCTGGGGTGGTTTATTTGAGTTTTTTGAGAATGTATGGTGATAAAAATGATAAATTTTCCAGCACAATGACATATTAAGGAATTTTAGAATTCAAACTTTTTTGAATTTTGAATTTTTTGGTTTATATCACTCCTATGGCTATTTGGGAGTGTATTTCATGGCTTCCAGGGTTCATTGGCAAAATGCGAAGAAACGAGAATGATTTTTTTCTAGAGGTGTCATGTGTGAAAAATTACCATTTTTTCACAGCCCCGCGGTGGTCAGAAAAGGCACTTTTTTGCACAATTTTTTTGTCTTCGAATATTGATTCTGATCACAGGTCGGTGCATCTGGGGTGGTTTATTTGAGTTTTTTGAGAATTTATGGTGAAAAAAATTATAAATTTTCCAGCACAATGACATATTAAGGAATTTTAGAATTCAAACTTTTTTGAATTTTGAATTTTTTGGTTTAAATCACTCCTATGGCTATTTGGGAGTGTATTTCATGGATCCCAGGGTTCAATGGCAAAATGCGAAGAAATAAGAATGATTTTTTTCTGGAAGTGTCATGTGTGAAAAATTACCATTTTTTCACAGCCCCGCGGTGGTCAGAAAAGGCACTTTTTTGCACAATTTGTTTTTCTCTGAATATGGATTCTGATCACAGGTCGCTGCATCTGGGGTGATTTATTTAAGTTTTTTGAGAATGTATGGTGAAAAATTTTTAATTTTCCAGCACAATGACATATTAAGGAATTTTAGAATTCAAACTTTTTTGAATTTTGAATTTTTTGGCTTAAGTCACTCCTACGGCTATTTGGGAGTGTATTTCATGGATCCCAGGGTTCAATGGCAAAATGCAAAAAAATAAGAATGACTTTTTTCTGGAAGTGTCATGTGTGAAAATTACCATTTTTTCACAGCCCCGCGGTGGTCAGAAAAGGCACTTTTTTGCACAATTTGTTTTTCTCTGAATATGGATTCTGATCACAGGTCGGTGCATCTGGGGTGGTTTATTCGAGTTTTTTGGGAATTTATGGTTAAAAAAATGATAAATTTTCCAGCACAATGACATATTAAGGAATTTTAGAATTCAAACTTTTTTGAATTTTGAATTTTTTGGTTTAAATCACTCCTATGGCTATTTGGGAGTGTATTACATGGCTCCCAAGGTTCATTGGCAAAATGCGAAGAAATGAGAACGATTTTTTTCTGGAGGTGTCATGTGTGAAAAATTACCATTTTTTCTCAGCCCCGCGGTGGTCAGAAAAGGCACTTTTTTGCACAATTTTTTTTTCTCTGAATATGGATTCTGATCACAGGTCGCTGCATCTGGGGTGGTTTATTCGAGTTTTTTGAGAATTTATGGTGAAAAAAATGATAAATTTTCCAGCACAATGACATATTAAGGAATTTTAGAATTCAAACTTTTTTTAATTTTGAATTTTTTGGTTTATATCACTCCTATGGCTATTTGGGAGTGTATTTCATGGCTCCCAGGGTTCATTGGCAAAATGCGAAGAAATGAGAATGATTTTTTTCTAGAGGTGTCATGTGTGAAAAATTACCATTTTTTCACAGCCCTGCGGTGGTCAGAAAAGGCACTTTTTTGCACAATTTTTTTTTCTCCGAATATCGATTCTGATCACAGGTCGGTGCATCTGGGGTGGTTTATTTGAGTTTTTTGAGAATTTATGGTGAAAAAAATTATAAATTTTCCAGCACAATGACATATTAAGGAATTTTAGAATTCAAACTTTTTTGAATTTTGAATTTTTTGGTTTAAATCACTCCTATGGCTATTTGGGAGTGTATTTCATGGATCCCAGGGTTCAATGGCAAAATGCGAAGAAATAAGAATGATTTTTTTCTGGAAGTGTCATGTGTGAAAAATTACCATTTTTTTACAGCCTCGCGGTGGTCAGAAAAGGCACTTTTTTGCACAATTTGTTTTTCTCTGAATATGGATTCTGATCACAGGTCGCTGCATCTGGGGTGGTTTATTCGAGTTTTTTGAGAATTTATGGTGAAAAAAATGATAAATTTTCCAGCACAATGACATATTAAGGAATTTTAGAATTCAAACTTTTTTGAATTTTGAATTTTTTGTTTTAAATCACTCCTATGGCTATTTGGGAGTGTATTTCATGGCTCCCAGGGTTCATTGGCAAAATGCGAAGAAATGAGAATGATTTTTTTCTGGAGGTGTCATGTGTGAAAAATTACCATTTTTTCTCAGCCCCGCGGTGGTCAGAAAAGGCACTTTTTTGCACAATTTTTTTTTCTGCGAATATAGATTGTGATCACAATCGGTGCATCTGGGGTGGTTTATTTGAGTTTTTTGAGAATGTATGGTGATAAAAATGATAAATTTTCCAGCACAATGACATATTAAGGAATTTTAGAATTCAAACTTTTTTGAATTTTTTGGTTTATATCACTCCTATGGCTATTTGGGAGTGTATTTCATAGCTTCCAGGGTTCATTGGCAAAATGCGAAGAAATGAGAATGATTTTTTTCTAGAGGTGTCATGTGTGAAAAATTACCATTTTTTCACAGCCCCGCGGTGGTCAGAAAAGGCACTTTTTTGCACAATTTTTTTGTCTTCGAATATTGATTCTGATCACAGGTCGGTGCATCTGGGGTGGTTTATTTGAGTTTTTTGAGAATTTATGGTGAAAAAAATTATAAATTTTCCAGCACAATGACATATTAAGGAATTTTAGAATTCAAACTTTTTTGAATTTTGAATTTTTTGGTTTAAATCACTCCTATGGCTATTTGGGAGTGTATTTCATGGATCCCAGGGTTCAATGGCAAAATGCGAAGAAATAAGAATGATTTTTTTCTGGAAGTGTCATGTGTGAAAAATTACCATTTTTTCACAGCCCCGCGGTGGTCAGAAAAGGCACTTTTTTGCACAATTTGTTTTTCTCTGAATATGGATTCTGATCACAGGTCGCTGCATCTGGGGTGATTTATTTAAGTTTTTTGAGAATGTATGGTGAAAAATTTTTAATTTTCCAGCACAATAACATATTAAGGAATTTTAGAATTCAAACTTTTTTGAATTTTTTGGCTTAAGTCACTCCTACGGCTATTTGGGAGTGTATTTCATGGATCCCAGGGTTCAATGGCAAAATGCAAAAAAATAAGAATGACTTTTTTCTGGAAGTGTCATGTGTGAAAATTACCATTTTTTCACAGCCCCGCGGTGGTCAGAAAAGGCACTTTTTTGCACAATTTGTTTTTCTCTGAATATGGATTCTGATCACAGGTCGGTGCATCTGGGGTGGTTTATTCGAGTTTTTTGAGAATTTATGGTTAAAAAAATGATAAATTTTCCAGCACAATGACATATTAAGGAATTTTAGAATTTAAACTTTTTCGAATTTTGAATTTTTTGCTTCAAATCACTCCTACGGCTATTTTGGAGTGTATTTCATGGATCCCAGTGTTCAATGGCAAAACGCGAAGAAAGGAGAATGATTTTTTTCTGGAGGCGTCATGTGTGAAAAATTACCATTTTTTCTCAGCCCTGCGGTGGTCAGAAAAGGCACTTTTTTGCACAATTTGTTTTTCTCTGAATATGGATTCTGATCACAGGTCGGTGCATCTGGGGTGGATTATTTGAATTTTTCGAGAATTTATGATGTAAAAAATGATAAATTTTTCAGCACAATGACATATTAAGGAATTTTAGAATTTAAACTTTTTTCGAATTTTGAATTTTTTGGTTGAAATCACTCCTACGGCTATTTGGGAGTGTATTTCATGGATCCGCGTTTTTTTTAATTTTTTTTTTTTGATTTTCTTGATTTTTTTATCAAATTAAATTAAAAAAATTTAAAAAAAAAAGTTTTTTGAATTTAATGATTTTTGACAAAAAATCAAAAAAAATCACGTTTATTTCAAATTCTGAAAAAAAAAATTATTGAATTTTTTTTTTTTTTTTTTTTTTCTTGATTTTTGGAACAAATTAAATTAAAAAATTTTAAAAAAAAGTTTTTTGAATTTAATGATTTTTGACAAAAATTCAAATTTTCTCGCGTTTTTATTTAAATTCTAAAAAAAAAAAAAAAAAAAATCTATTTTGTTCCCAAAATCGAGAAAATAATAAAAAAAAATTCAAAAATTCATTTTTTTTCAGAATTTGAAAAAAACGTAAAAAAATCAAAAAAAATTATATTTTTTTTAAACTCTTTAATTTTTAGTTTTTTAATCTGATTTGTTACAAAAATCAAAAAAATTAAAAAAAAAAAAAAAAATTTTTTTTAAATTTAAAAAAAAACCGCAAAAAAAACGAAAAATATTTTTTTTTTTTTTTTAAATTCATATAATTAGGCAAAAATATTTTTTTTAAATTTTTTTTATCTAATTTGTTCCCAAAATCAAGAAAAAATATAAAAAAAATCATTTTTTTCAGAATTTGAAAAAAAACGCAAAAAAAATAATATTTTTTTTTTTTTTTTTCAAAAATAAATTGATTGAAAAAACTTTTTTATTTTTAGTTTTTTAATCTAATTTGTTCCAGAAAATAATAATAAAAAAATTCAAAAATTTAATTTTTTTAAGAATTTGAAAAAAAAACAAAAAAAAAGAGAAAAAGATTTTTTTTCAAATAATCAAATAAAAATCAAATAATTCAAAAACTTTTTTATTTTAAATTTTTTAATTTAATTTGTTCTAGAATTCTAAAAAGTAAAAAAAAAAAAAAAAAAAAAATTAAATATGTAAAAAAACGCAAAAAAAAATCGATTTTTTTTTTTTTTTCAAAAATAAATTAATTTCAAAAAACTTTTTTTTTCAATTTTTTAATGAAAAATTTAATTCCTAAAATCAAAATTTTTTTTTTTCAAATTCAATTTTTGTTTTGTTTTAGAATTTGAAAAAAAAAAAAAAGATTTTTTTGTTTTTTTTAAAAATCAATTAATTCAAAAACTTTTATATTTTAATTTTTTTCAATTTAATTTGTTCTAGAATTCTAAAAAGTAAAATATTTTTAAATTTGTAAAAAAGGCCAATTTAAAAAAAAAAAATTATAATTTTTTAATGTAATTTGCTATAATAAAAAATTTTTTTTTTTTTTTTTTTTTTTCAGAATTTGAAAGAAAACCCAAAGTAAGTCGAATTTTTTTTTTATATTTCTCAAAAATTATAAAATTCAAAAAATTCCTTTTTTTTAAATTTTTCAATCACATTTGTTCCAGCAATCCAGCAAGCAAAATTTTTTTTAAAAAATTCAAAATTAATTTTTTTTAGAATTCAAAAAATAACGCGAAAAAAAAAAAAAATAAAAACAATTTTTTTTTTTTTTATTAAATTCAAAAAACTTTTTTTTTTAATTTTTAAATTTGATTTGTTCCAAAAATAAAAAAATAAATTAAAAAATTAAAAAATGTTTTTTTTTTAAATTTGAAAAAAAAAAAAAAAAAAATAATGATATTTCTCAAAAATTATAAAATTCGAATTTTTTTTTTCTTTTAAATATTAAATATAACGCGAAAAAAAAAATAATAAAAAAAAAAAACAATAATTTACTAAATTTAAAAAACTTTTTTCAAATTTTTTTATACTAATATGTTCTAAAAATCAAAAAAAAAAAAAAAAAAAAATTTTTTTTTTTTTTAATTTGACAAATTTGTTCCAGAAATCAAGAAAATTGAAAATAATGCAAAAAAATAAATAATAAAAAAAAAAAAAATATTTTATTAAATTCAAAAAACTTTTTGTATTTATTTTTTAATCTAATTTGTTCCAAAAATAAAAAAATTGTCAAAAAACATTAAATTCAAAAACCTTTTTTTTCTTATTTTTAATCTAATTTGTTCAAAAAATCAAGAAAAAAAAAAAAAAAAAAAATTTTTTTTTTTTTTAAATTGAAAAAAAAATTAAATTGATAAATTCAAAAAACTTTTTTTTTTAAATTTTTTTAATCTAATTTGTTCCAGAAATAAAAAAAAACACCTTTTTCTTTTCAATTAAACTTATTCAAAAAGTCATTAAAAAATAATAAAAAATTTGAAAAAAGCTATTTTTTTTTATTTATGTCAAAAATTATAAAATTAAGAAAACTTTTTTCTTTAAATTTTTTAATCTAAAAGTTTCCAAAAATCCAGAAAATAATTTTTTTTTTTTCAGAATTTGAAAAATAACGCGAAAAAAAAAAAAAAAAAAAAAAAAATTATTTTCATTAAATTCAAAAACCTTTTTTTTTTAATTTTTAAATCTGATTTGTTCCAAAAGTCAAAAAATTAATTTTGAGAATTTGAAAAAAAACAAAGAAAAAAAAAAATAATAATAATTTTTTTTAATTTTTAAATTTATAAATTAAATTTTTTTTTTGAATTTATAGAATTTTGAAAAAACCCTCTTTTTTTCGATTTTTGTTTTCCGTTTTTTTCCAATTCTAAAACAATTTGATTTTTGAAATTTTTTATTTTCCCAATTTCTGGAACAATTAGATTAAAAAAGAAAAGTTTTTTAATTTAATGAATTTTTGAAGAAAATTAAATGTTTTTTAGAGTTTTTTTTTGCTGGTCCAAAGGGTTAAACTTCTGGATAAACTTGAGGAACCATTCAAGACGGATTATGGTGTGCCCCAGGGCTCTGTCCTGGGACCACTCATATTCACTTTATATACAACGCCCCTGGGTAGTGTGATCAGTAGGCATAACATCTGCCACCATCTGTACGCTGATGACACACAGATTTATCTTTCTCTTTCTAAAACAGATCCTGAGATGTCACTGTCGCTGTTCCAGCAGTGCATGCAAGACGTCTCCGACTGGATGATAGCTAGCAAACTCAAATTGAATCCTGACAAAACAGAATTTATACTAATCGGCACTAAAGCACAACGAGACAAATTTAAGAAATATTTCCCTACAAAATTACGTGATCAGGATGTAACACCAACTGATTCGGCACGAAATTTAGGGGTAGAATTTGACAAGGATTTCAATTTTAAGAAACATATATCAAAAGTCTGTCGATCATGCTACTATCATATACGTGATTTGCGTCGCTTGCGCAAATGTTTAACAGCGGCAGTGACTAAGACAATAGCAACTTCACTTGTTTCGAGCAAGCTAGACTATTGTAATTCTATCCTCTATAACATCCCAAATCGCGAAATAAATAAGGTGCAGAGTGTTCAGAACTGCTTGGCCAGGGTTGTGACCCGTTCTCTCACTTTTCTACATAGAGTTACAGTTTCCCACTATGGAAGTTACAGTCACATGAATATTTTACACTGCTTTTACTCTAAAGATGCTAGCCATGTACCAAAAAAAGCTTCAGTTGCTGATGATTAACACTGGTAAACATTTTTCAACATTTAGAGAACTAAATCAAATGAAATTAACAGCAAACGTTTCTCTGCGTTTTTTTATTGGCCATGTTGGGACTAAGGTACCTCATCAGTGGTTTAGAGGCCCATATGTAGACCTTCAAAATGCATTAGTCACTATGCGGAAAACACAATACATTGGCCCTGTGTTGACCCTGAAGTTGGGCCATTGACCATGTATTAGCAATGACTCTTGTCATTTCTCAGTGTATTGACCATGCAATGACCTAGCATTGACCAGTATTGACCATGTATTGAAATTCCATTGTTAAGTTGTCTGCTTGCTTATCATGCATTGACCATGTATTAGTAAAGAAAACTTTCCTGTTTTTTTGCATTAACCATGTATCATCCATACAATTTTCTGAAAAAATCTATGTTATTTCTCATTGACCATGTATTGAACATTCTCTTGACTAAGCATCATGCATTGACCATGTATTAGTGATGAATACTCCTTTGTTTGTTTTTGCATTGACCATGTATTGTCTGGAATTTTTTCAGAAAAATCAATATTACTTCTCATTGACCATGCATTGACCATTATTTTGACCAAACATCATGTATTGACCATGTATTTTTATCAGCATGTCACTTATCTTTAGGCTAAATGTAGTAAAAACTCATGAATATTGATCAGTTGCTGTGAATGATGTCAGCGTTGACCAATCACAAGGCGCAGTAAAAGAAAGGAAGGTGAAGGTTGTTCTGCACAGCGGCCATTTTGACCATGCAACTACAACATGTGCAAAAATTAAAACAGCAAAAAGAGCTCATTGTTTTCACACATACTTCACCATTATCACAAATTGTAAATGTTGGTTGTTTAATTTGTGGCATCTGGACAAGCAGCAAAGACGTAAGGATAAATATATTTGGCTCTAAGTTTGCAAATGCACCAGAAGAAGCCCTTTTGTCACAATGTATGGTCAATGCACTTATTAGATCATTGACCATGCATTAGCATGTATTTTATTTGCAAGGCATGTTCAATACATTATATTTAGCTGACAATAAAATGTATTGACCAAGTATTTCAAATGCCTTCCTCTTGTATTGACCATGCATTGCATGCATATCATTGACCATGCATTAGCATTATTTGCAATGCATGATCAATACACTAATGTTAGTCTTGCAATAAAAAGTATTGACCATGTACTGCAAAAAATTCACAATGTATGGTCAATGCACTTATTAGATCATTGACCATGCATTACCATGTATTTTATTTGCAATGCATGTTCAATACATTATAGCTGCATGACAATAAAATGTATTGATCAAATATTTCAAATGCCTTCCTGTTGTATTGACTATGCATTGCAGATTATTTGCAATACATTATCAATGCATGTGATTTAACTTTCAATGCATGGTCAATGCATACATGTTAAAGTAGCCATTCATTTTTTTTTCTTAGAGTAAACGTATTGATTTGTGCTCCATCCATGCATGGTCAATGCTTAATGTTCAGTGCTTGGACAATACATGGTCAATGCAATTATGTATTGCAAGCAGCAATACGAGTGCAATGCAAGGTCAATGCATCACTTTTAGCAAGGGTAGTGGCAAAGCTTTGTGTTTGCTGGTTACAAGATTAGATGTCAATCTTAAAATGAAATAAAAAATTAAGGGGATATAGAAATAATGCAACTTTAATAGAACTGAGAGAAAAAATTGACAGATAAAATCAAATCTGGAAATCGAAACATGTTTTAATAAAACTTATGTCTATATTGTCACTGTATTATGTACAACATAATTCAAGCTAGCAAGATAACAATTTTCTAATAAATAGTTTGTACCGCAACATAATTGCATAAATAGTGAATATATTCGCTATTATATCTCAATTCTGATGAAATATCTTCTAAACAATGAGTGTTTTTGACGCATGTTTCTGATCTTTAAGACTGAATTCCTAATGGAAGCGCCCATTTTAGAATTGCTCCATCCAGACTGACACTTATAAGGAATGACTCAGTGGGCGAGAATTCCAGTCGGCTGACCGGAGCACTGTGAGCGTCACCTACATATAATAGTTCACCATCTTCATATGACCACAACTGCAAAAAAAAACATAACTTAATTTTGTCAAATCACTTATATGTGTACATGAAAAATATTTAATCAATAATACAAATAAGGCTCTTCAACCACAATATGCTGTATGTAATATTATTTTAGTATTTTTCTAAAATTACTAAGAGTTTTATATTAATTCATGGTGTTGTGTGTTTGAATTATACCATTTGTTAATAAATTTCATTCCCAATGACAGTGATTTGACCTGCCAATTAAACAGACTAAAAACAACTATCCTAAAATTTCTAATTGTAGCCGCGGCTTTAATTAGAATGTAAATTCTCATTTCAGTGCCCAATGTTAAAAATCCACTTGCGGCTTCTATTGGAGGTTTTGTGTGAAAAATCAAATCACCGCGCGTCTATCACTATTAGGTGAACTGCCGGTAGAACCCAACCCTTCATGTCCAATGGTCAAAAAAAGATATGGCCTATGAATCAATTTAATGCTGTTATTAGTCCGAAAGTTTATAAACTTGTTTTGTTTTTTGCATATCGCTAATTACACATTTTTTACGATATGATAGTATTTAATTGTTCAGAGAACGTAATACAAAGATATGCCATGAATAATTGTATAAATAGTAGGCTAATGTCTATAACACATGTGAATGTCTGCAGTAATTCAGTTGAGTGTTGGGTTGGTATACAGACATCGCGGCGCCGTGTAAACACCGTCATAATTATGTTATACACAGCCTTGTCAGTCGGCAAGCACACCCCTCTCCAGTCTTGAATGCGTGAACCTGTCAGTCATGTTATCCCAGCAAACACAAAACGTCAGCCAATGTTGGTATAATGTTGGCACCATTGAATCAGCAGCTCAGTTGATACGCGCTGCCAGGCCCAACTCCCACCCCTAATGTTGATCAGCTGTCTGGCGTGGGAAAAAACTACTTTGACACACTGTTTGTGTCGGCCAATGTCTGGGCAACAGACTGTGATACTGGGCATTGCTGGCTTGACAGTGAAACAACATTTAGTCTGCTCTTTCTGTTTACCTGTATCATGTGTATGTATGGGTCCCGTGGTTTGATGACGACAAATAACTATTGGAGTGTATATAACCTAATATATAATGTAATTGTCATTTGTATTTTACAATGTATATTTATTTAGGCCTACATATATAAGCCTACGTGAAAAAATAGTTTAAAATCAACCCAAAAAGTTTAAATGGTAAATCTCAAAAGTCGCCTTGCGGCTTCAATTGGAGGTTTTCCAATTAGGAAACTTCTGTCAAAAAAATTGCAAGTTTTTGAAAGTTTGGGGGGCGGCTTCTATTAAAAATGCGGCTACAATTAAAAATTTTATGGCATTCAGCACATAAAAACGGGCTTCAGTGGTGAAAGGGTTAAGGGTTAACTTTATTAAAAATCAGCAGTATGATGTTTCAATGAACCATGAGCGCCATTGTTGAGAAATACTATAGAAGTCAGGCCATCCTAAAAAATATCCTTGTTTCCGATTTTATGGTGTGAAAATTTCCAAGCGGTAGGTCGGAAAAAAATTTCTTTTAGACTGTCAAAAATTCCCTGAGGCCAGTTTTATTTTAGACTGCCAAAAAATTACATGCGGGATTGGGGCAAAAGTTTTTTTAATTTTTGTATTGATATCAATCATTTTTGCACGAATAATTCTATTTCGTACAAGACACGTTGTTTTTTGACAAAAAATTGCGAAACAAAGAACACAATCATCGTTTTCGCCAGCCTGGGCGGCCATTTTCTCAACGTGAGCAAGGCTGATCCTAGGATTCTAGAGACAGATGCGTGATCTAAATTTCGACCGCAATAAAAACGTTGTATTTGACTGCAATAAAAACTTTGTTCATGCCCTGATTTAGACATGTGCGGGCGGAAATGTTTTCTTTTACTGCACAAAAGGCCATGCGGTATCTTTTACCGCTATTTTTACTCATGCGGTCGGAAATCGGGAACAAACATATTTTTTAGGATGGCCTCATTATATTTATGAGAGCTGAAAGTGTTAATAGATTAATGCTAGTAATGAAATTTATTGAATAAAAAATGGTGTAATTGTGGCAGTGTCACGTAGTGAGAATAAGTGTTGTTAAGTCCCAGCCCTTTTTGCAGTGAGACCACAAACGTGCTAGTGTCTTACTCATAGGAAGAAAGCGTCATTAAACTAACGTAGCCCTGACAACCTCAGACAAAGCTGTGATTTAGTCACTAATTATTGCCCCTTTAAAGCTCACCCTCTTTACTTCTTCCTACGTGTTCATATAATCTCATCATCTTCATCTTATATTGGAGTTTGCTTAGTACCGGTAAGTCTAACTGACCCAAAGAGATATAGCAAGATTTGTTCTAATCTCATGGGCTTACAAATGAATATACCAAAGCGTGAGTCAGCGATACTGGAAAATATAGTGTTAGAAGTTAAATTTGTCTGTGTCATGTCTTAGCTCTACTGGAAACAATGCCTTCCGCCACCTATACTGCTTCTCGTTGTGGCCAGGGTTTATTCTCCCTGGCACACTCGGCACCGGGACCTCATCCACATTATTATGTCAGAATAAAACCAAGCAGCTAAATGGAGGTTTAAGTATAACACCAGCGAACTTTACAGTTCATGTTTGCTAACTTCTCATGTAGTGGAAACGTTGCAGGGAAATGCAAGCATGACATAATCCTATCAAAATCAGAATGTTACGAGCTTTGATTTTAGATATTACAAAATAAGAAAATTTCATTCACCTTCGGATGGGAATTGCAGCAGCAATTCACATCCAAAATAAGTGAAAAGAGTAGCTGGACGCAAGGAAGGTTAACCACGCTACACATATTCCATACAAATCATACTGACCTTGACAAGTTTATCATCGCCAGCAGTGGCAAAGTAGTTTCCACTCGGTGACATGGTCATGCCGTGTATGGCTCCGGACTTTGATCCCTCCAGTGTGCGAATCATCGACGCATCATACGTCTCATAGTAGCAGATTTTGCGATCTGTACCTACTGTCAGAAGTTGGTGCTCCTGTGGATGGTATACAACATATTTGAAGAGAGTGTTGTCATAAATCATTCGCAGACGAGTCTTCTTTCTAAAACGAAAAATGAACAGTTCAAAGGTATATATTTCATCAGCAAATCAAAAATCAATTCAACAGGTAATATTATGTATTGATTGTATCAGGCTGTACTTCATACCCTGAATTCGGTTAGGTGGCAAACAAACATATGGGCATTTGTAAGTCTTCTTTTCTGCCAAATCCAGCAAACACAGCACATGATAGGAGCATGATGCAGATACAGCAAATACATGCTTATATACAAACAATTTATTGCAACTCTCCATTCAAAATGTGAAGGAACATTATTAGATTTATTCTTTCTACACGTAGAAAATACATGCATTGATGTTCTTACACAAGATCCCAAATGATACAGGAGCTGTCATCACTCGAAGAAATGCATTCTGTGTCACTGCTGGTAACCTTGATACATGTGATGGCTGCTTTATGCTCCTTTAGACTGCCCTCCAGATGCGTAGTCCAGGACGGACCTTTGCGTCCCACGTGCTTCTCTATACGCCAGAGTCGTACCTGACCATCTTTACCACCACTCACTATACGTGACCCATGTTGGGACAAAGCCAGTGCTGTTACCGTTTGTTGATGGGCATGATCCACCACAAACTGTAGGTTTCCAGATTCCGGCCAGAAAGCTCTGATTGTACAATCATCCCAGCCTAGAAAAAACAATGCAGGCAATTAGCTAATGTATTAACCCTTGTTGTGCTGAAAGGTCAATCAGTATTATTATCTTTAGGTGTAATGAATGCTTGTATGGCTTGTTAAACCTTGTCCTGCCGAATTGTTTGCTACGCTTTCCCATTCGTTTGAAGGCGAAATTGCTGCTCAAATTCCAGTTTTCAATGATGAAAAATATTTATATTTATATCGAAATACATTACCTCGGGAATTAATAATTATATGGATAACTTACTTGTAAGTCTCCTAATTGCAAGAAGAAATATTTACCCATAATTAATAATTCACGAGGTAAGCATTTCTTATAAATACTCATCAATAACAGGTATAAATATCATATTTATGAAAAATAGACATCTCTCTCATTGAATTACTTCCTCAATTGAGCATGCACCACAAACTATTCCATCAATCTCTGTGAAATATTATTTTGGTTTAGAACTTGCATGAAACAGTGTATATATGTGGTCCAAGCAAGGCAAGGGTTAGTAGTAGTTAATCATTGCTTTACGTCACTTTTCGGCACAAATGGTAGTAGTAGTTGTAGTAGTAAATCATTGCTTTACGTCACTTTTCGGTACAAAAGGTATTTTAAGTGACATTATAATACGATAAAAACGTTGTAGTCAATTGATGAGATGAATGATGTACAAATGATGATGTGAGGGTGGGGGTGATAGGGCATGGTGGGTTATTGAGAGCGTTTTCCTTCGCTCGCTCGATAAGGGGTTCTACCCGCAGACATGCCGAGACGGCCGGAGACTTGGGTTTAGCTGTGCAATTTATTGCTGGATCTCCGTGGCATTTCACGCAGTTCCGCTATCCTCGGGTCAGATAATCACCAGAGTAACAATAGGAAGGGTAAGTCCATTCATCCCCCGTGAGAGACCTAATGCCAACACACGCTATTGCCGGTTATTTAAGGCTACCACGGCCTACACCAGCGCATGTACTGATGCGGCATTGAGCGGAGGAACCAGGGTACGCCATTGGCAATCCGCCCAAAGATTATGGCCAAATACGAGGAGGTTGCAGCTGCCCTTGTATGATTGCTGTAGACTAGTGCTTCAGTACAATGCCGAACACAGCATTCAACAGACGGAACAGATCTCTAATGACCCTCCCCAGATGGGGGTGAAAAGTACTACAGTGAAACTCAGTGACGGCGGTCACCACTATGGCCGGTCGACCGCAACTTACGGTCACAAAACCAATTTCCCGATCACATTTTCACTGTTAAGACTCTCCAATGAACGGTCACCCCAAAACCCGGCCACCGGCCACAATGTGTGAAATTTTTACAATTTTTGAAAAAACTTGTTTACAAATACAGACGACGCCATCTTGTTTCGAGATTACTTCCGTTCCGGCAGCAGTCAATCTAATTCACAGATTTCCACGCTTCAAGTAGTAGTAGTAAATAATTGCTTTACGTCACTTTTCGGCACAAAAGGTCTTTTAAGTGACATTCTAATACGATAAAAACGTTGTAGTCCAGGGATCGACACTAACTGATTTCAGGTAGTAGCCCAAAGGGCCGGTAACTTTAGATAATTACTGGCCCTTAGCCTTATCGTTCTAGTCCTTAGTGTACACAGTATCAAGGGGAGTGTAATTTTTTCGTTGCCCCCAGGGCCAGTATCACAGGTTATTTACTGGCCCTTAGTGATTTTTACTGGCCTCGGGCCAACGGGCCAGTGTTAGTGTCGAGCCCTGTAGTCAATTGATGAGATGAATGATGTACAGATGATGATGTGAGGGTGGGGGTGATAGGGCATGGTGGGTTATTGAGAGCGTTTTCCTTCGCTCGCCCGATAAGGGGTTCTGGGCATGTCTAGGGGATATACCCCCAGACATGCCCAGACGGCCGGAGACTTGAGTTTCGCTGTACAATTTAATGATGAAACTCTTGTGGCATTTTGCGCAGCTCCGCTATCCTCGGGTCGGATAGTCCCCAGAGTAACAATAGGAAGGATCACTCCCTCTGGGTAACTCCATTCATCCCACGTGAGAGACTTAATGTCAAACACGCTATTGCCGGTTATTTGGGGCTACCACGGCCTACATCAGCGCCAGCACTGATGCGGGTGCTGCATTGGCTTCGCTGTTGAGCGGAGGAACCAGGGTACGCCACTGGCAATCCGCCCTGAAGATTATAGCCAGATACGAGGAGGCTGCAGCTGCCCTTGGATGATTGCTGTAGACTAGTGCTTCCGTACAATGCCGTACACAGCATCCAACAGACGGAACAGATCCCTAATGACCCTCCCTAGATGGGGGCAAAAAGTACTACTACTAGCAATCATCCCAGTACCCCTCCACGCTTCAAATTCTTACTATAACGCCACCTGGTGAATACATATACGTTATGTAGCGGCCAGCGGTACTGTGCTGCGATTATGCTGACATGAATTTCACTCAGCATAGCAGAGCGGCCACTTGTAATTAGGCCTAATAACAATAGAATAGGCATAGATCAAACACCAGCTATAATATATTAATTAAAAAAATCAAATAATTCTATGGTGTAGTCTAGAGTAGGGCTAACTAATAGTTCGAAGTTAAGAGTACAGGGTGTAATATTTCGGACAGAGCATGCAGAGAGGAATTCGGATCTTGATTTATTCAGCTAATAGTCATGCCCACTTTGACTTAGAACTCAAAAATGGCGGAATCACATTATCTCAGAGATAAAGGGTCCGTTTGTAATCTCCTTCCATCCGCGTTATTTTAATAGAAATCAAAGCATAAATATTTTTTCCTGTATCAATATATACAAATAAATGATGTTATTTGATTAATTCAGTGTTTTGAAAACATTAAATAGTTATATCTTTTGACATTCTGGCAGTTGAAAATAACCCCTGACTTTTAATTTAAAAAAAAAATTTTTTTTTTAAACCCCCCTCCCCCCTTCCTCTAATTTCCTATGAGCGGCCAACCCCTCCCAACGGCCACTTTTGGCTAACATTTAAGGTGGCCGTTGATAGCAGGTTTCACTATAATACTAGCAGTCCTCCCAGTACCCCTGGATGACATAGTAGCCTAGGCCTAAGTTAAGTGTGTTGGGACAAAAACAAGATATTGACTCACCAATTATATTTGAATTATGACAATATAAAACTTAGTATGTGGACAAGGATGATCAATTGTATGGCATCCTAATATATTCATATAAAAGACATTCTGACATAAGCAAAAAGACGTCATGAGCTGGGACAATTTGAATAAGGAATTATATGAGCACATGGCAAATTTGACTGTTGAAGTCTTACAGTCAGTTAGGTACCACATAAGAGTAGGCAGACAAAATGCGGTGAAAAAGCTAGTCATTGGTGGAGCCGAGGAGAGCATGAAGAGAACTCGATCTCTGTCTCCTGGAGTGCCGTCCATACCTGTCCCTGCTGAAAAAGGGCGACCTCAAACGAGCTCAAAGATCTAAAGGAGTTGCATCTAAGGCAGTCATATGTGTATTTCACCCTTGTAACTCAGTTTGGATGTCTTCTTCATATTCTGCGATCATTGCATGAAAGAAATTTTGAAGGATAGAATGCATCACTAGATGATAAAAAAAATACTTTCATGCACATGACTGATATAAGTATGCAAGACTCCTACCTCCTAAGCACCCAAGAAAGATGATCTGACCACATGGAATGCAATAAAGCAAGGTGGCATAGGTGTGAAAAAAGCCAAAAGCCCATTCTCTTGTCTATTCACCGATCAGACACTGGAACAAGAGATCAAGAAGCTAAAAGGACTCGGTGGGATTGTAGGTATTACACAGAACGAATGTGCCTTCTCATCGCCCTTGAACTGACACAGATTGTCAGTGGAATTCAGAACAGCTATAGCAACTCATCCGCCCAACACTCTTTCACACACCACCAACTGACAGGTAATATAGCACTTCGTTCTACCAAAAATGCAATGCAAATCAAGGCTGGAATACTACTACTACACTGCGAGGGGAATCCGTTTATTGTCAAACCAGTACTAAAAAACATGTTGTCATCCAGGCTTGTACCCGAAGGGGTAAAGGATGATATCCTCAAACGTGACACCAAATAGGGGCAGGCACGATAGCAAGAGTTTGTGACTCAAAGATTCCTGACAGGCTCAATATTGTCATTTTGGGAACCCATTAAGCCGCTCAAACTGAAAAAAAGCTGCAAATTAAAAAATAATCAAACTCTGTGAAGGTCACCTGCTGCTGTCAAGGTTTCTCGTTATTCAACAGTCTCGCCCTCAGTTTGTCCCACGTCTCCCTGATACTATTGGCAACTATGAATTGGCTGTAATACCACGTTCGCTGCTTGTAATTGATAGTTCCTTGTTGATCCCTACAGATAAATCCACTATAATGCACACCATTCAAACCATGCCTTGTTAGTCTACAGATATTGCATTTTGTGAGCTTAGTCAGGTCAATGTGAGTGAGAATTCTGTACATATAATTGCTACAAATTACTATGGCACATCTGCAAACTATGAGAAAAGATCCTAGTATGAAAACATCATCACACATCAAGATGGTATTTGTCAAACGAATGAACCAAATGTTCAGAAGTTATGTCGAAGGGAAAATAATATTTGATACATGTATACAAATCTGACTATCATTGCTTTACATCACTTTTCGGCACACATCGTCTTTTAAGTGACATTGTAATACGATAAAAACGTTGCAAGCATTGATGAGATGAATGATGTACAGATTATGATGTGAGGGTGGGGTTATTGAGAGCTAAAACACTTAGGAAACGGGCAGCAGGGGTGAAAGTCGTAGCATTTGGGGTTAATGATAAAATGGTCCTGGCCAGTATATCTCTCAAGAAATTATTGTCCTTAATCCAAACAAAGGTGGCTCTGACAAAGTACCTTGGTGATGCTCTTCTGTCTGAGTATGCAGACAATGATAATTTAGCAATAACAGTTATCTATCACACTTCTGTTCAGTCGAGCAGAAATGTGTGTGAAGAAAGGAAGACACACAGCCATGAAGAGGCAGATACCCTCATTCCACTCCATGTGCTTCGATCTATTAAAGATTTGACTGCTAAGCTAATTGATGTATCATCTCCAGACTCCGATGTCCTACATGTAGTAGATCTGATGCCAACCATCACTTAGGCCACTGTGTTTTTTTTCTCTGTTTTAGATGAGCGCGAGCATTAGATTTAGGCAGCGCATTGCTAAAAAAAACCATGTGTTTTTTTCAGCCCAGCGCTAGCATTGGATTGCTGCCGATTTCCGAATAAAAACATTCAATTTTGGGAGATAAAAAATTATTCTGAAAAAAACACAGGTTTTTTTCATCACCCTCACTAACTTTTCCAAAAATAGGTTCAATGTTTTTTTTTCATAAATGTTTTTTTTTACCGGCCTCCCTCATTAGATTTTGGATTTTAGGTACATTCACACAGCTTCGGATGAAAACTGGAAAAGGAGAAAAATATTGCATCATCAATGTCCGGGAGAGAATGACAGCAATTGGTGAAGCATGATCCAAAGGTCTCATTGGAGCTCACAACTTTTCTAGAGCTGACTGAGATGGTAAATGGTTTGGTATTTCTAAAAAGAGATGGATTACTATCACTTAACGATGATGACAGACTTTCATCACTTGGGGAATCAGAAATTATATTCGAAGAAGGCTCTGATATGCTACCTTCACACATGTGTCTCCTTGAAAAGTTTGTTTGTGAAGTCTATTCAGGAAACAAATCGATCTGTACACTTTCAGAGCTTAGATGGCAGCTTTTCAGAACCAAAAATCTTGAGGGGGGGGGGGGGGAAACTTCCACCATCCAGAGGTGCTCTAGTCTCTCATTTTCAGCGCACAAATGTCCTCGCTATGAGAGATATTAAGTCAACTTACGACCGTCCGTATGATTTAACAGATATATTAAAGCTGTGATCTTATATTTTTGCCCAAAGTTGACTTTAGTCGATCGGAAACGAAAAGCTCATGTGAATTAACATATCACACATGTTTCTATGTCAGCTGGTTGTTAATTGTTATGGCCAAAACAGTATACCGGAAGTCGGTCAATCTTGGATTTCGTTTTTTCGTGACAAGGAGTGGCCATAAAAAAAGTGCCCAGAAATTTTTGGGTTCCCAGAGGCTTAAATATTCAGAATCAATTCCAACATCAATTTGGGCACTAAAATCAGCCGGGAAAACACAAGTAAGCGAGTGAGGTGTTGACCAGACACAGTGACATGCTCATCGCCTTTCACAACAAACGGCAGTCTGTTGTCACTCATCACATGTCATCGCAGGGGTGTTAAATTAAGATACTTACTAGAAGCATTGTTTTAACAAGCTTCGTTGCCTTTATCTCACTCTCAGCACCCTTCGGATGCTAGGGTTCACTCTCTCACAGTGTCTTCTCTATTGATAGGCTAGCTTACTCTTGCTATTGTTAATTTTGGTCATTCACTTCAGCGTGACAGGTCGACTATAATTAAAAGAGACACGTTCACGTGTATGTGATAGAAATGTTACCAAACCTGACAAAAAACAGCCGTGCATAATTTGTCTACATTCCGCGTCACCATGTCAGGCTACGATGGGAAGTATGGTGGGGTGGGGCAAAACGCCTAGATGAGACAAAACTCCCATCGCTATTATAACATCATTCCATGTGGTTTTATAGTCTCATGTGTTTCTTAAATAAACTGCCTACTATGGTGTGCGACAAAACGCCACATAAGCGTTTGCCCCAGGCAGGTGGGCGTTTTGCCTTTTTGACTTTCGGTGTTGTTGTACAGGGTTCGCCACAGTGCCGGCACTGCAGGTTAACTACCCGACCGGATGAATTTTATACCGACCAGCATGTAATAGGTCTGATCTGGCTGTCATCCAGCTGGTAGATTTGCAGCTTGCCAATAATGGGGCCGCCTGTCGTGTTGTGTTGGCTTAGCGGTCAGCGTCCGCCATGCTGTGCAGTGGGGTGACTGTAAGACAGTGTACACGTATATATTGCCGGTGTATTTGGGAACAATGCACACTAGTGACACTACTGCCTGAGCTGGAATGTGTGTAATGGCTGCTGTTATTGTGTATACACAGGCCGATGCATTCTACTCGCCCCGCCATAATCCTCCCTCCTTCAGACACGATGCTTGTATTAGACACGGACCATTAGAAATGTATGTCTGCGGTATTAGACAACTCTGCCCACTGCAGTGTGTACCACCAGCACAGGGCCGCACGGCAACCCTGTGCTAAGCATAATTTATTCAGACCAACCGACCACAGCTGATGAAGAAAGGTGCTTCTCAACCATGAAGAGAGTGAAGACCAAGCTGGGCAACAGGATGGATTGTGACTCCTTGGATGCTCTGATGAGAGTGTCCATTGAGAGACCCAGCATGGAGTTGAACTTTGCTGCAGCTGTGGACAAGACCAGGAGGCTAAACTTTTTATAGCTTCTGTGCTGTAACTCTTTTGTGCTATGACGTATGATTTTATGTTTATCGGCTATGTAACTGTGATTTTACATGTATATTAAATGAAGCTATTAAAAGTGCTCAATAAGCACTGTCAATGATAAATGATGCTCAATTGTATTCAATAAGGTCCGTGTCAACTCGAACCCTAACCAACTCAGACCCTGCTACAAACGGTGTCCGAGTTGGTTCACTGCATTGTTCGACTTGGTAGAATAGTGTCTGAGTTGGCATAGGGTCCGACCCGTAAAACCAACTCAGACCCTATTTCATAGATTTTGTTAACAATATTAAGCCTACTGAATATATCAGGCCACTATGTCTTTTTTCGTTTTATCTGCATGTCATCATTATCATTCAGGACGCGCAATACCAAAAAATATGATTAGACTCTGATACCGGCGGCTCGTTCACCACAGCACAAAACGGGTCTCTATACAGTGGGAATAGTGGCTTATAAAATAGAACCCAAACTTAATAATTCTACAAAAGAACACCATATGTAACACAATTAACATCAAAAGTGGAGTAACAACTCAACAGAGTGATGACCTGCCGACTAGTCTAGTGAAGTGTGATATACTGGAAAGTTCAAATAACCCTCCTCATGCTAATGACAACACTTGTATCCGCATTTAACACTCGTTGTCCAAATAAAATATACTTAGTCTGTATTTGTTGTTATTGCTTTATCTGATAATAAATAACAGCAAATATATACAGATACAATGATGATCACAAAACAAAAAAAAAACCTTTTATTTATATAGAGATTAATTAATAATAATATATTACAGGTCAGATTATACATGTTGTCTCTGTTATCATTTCTTTACTTGTAGCCAGCCGCCCGTCTCTATTCATTTTTATTTGCAAATTTACTATTTTTTTTTGTGGCCTACATGACTTCTAATTACAACCATCTCTAATAATCAACATTTTATTCAAGTTGTGGCAAACAGCTAGTGACCTTAATATTAGTAATATGAAACTCTTAGCTTTAGGCCTTATAGCCTAATAATTATTCTACTCAACACCTTGAACATGAAAGAACGACTTGATGACGTACTGTTATTGCATCAATGTAGCCGATATATTTACTCCGTACATTTCTATTGTTTGGCAATACCAGAGTACGTGTAATTAACAGGTATACATCACCTCCATCACGTGTGAGTGTCAATTATGCTCACTGAACCCACAGTCAACATTACACTCGCTGACGCTTAACGCTCCTGCTATCGATATCCACAGCTGAAGAGACACACTCTTGTGTTGTTTGCTTTTGTAATTCAATCTTGCTGATTCAACTTAACATGTTTAAAAACTGATGTTGTAGGCCTATGTTCTACCAAAATATGTAGGCCCTATCAGATAGAATATAGGCCTAGGCCTACTAGGGACAGGCGCTAAAAGGGTAAGTCAGATCTCCATCAAGGCCCATTCCTCTTTGATGAAATGATCTATTATATCTGTGTTTGATTTTTTTATGAGTTGTTGCCTGCCTATACATAGGGCCTATCTGAATCAGCTGGGTGCGAGTACTATAGGCTAAGAGTTGGTTATATAATCATGGAATCCAACTAATATGCCTATACATAGCATATGATAGGGCCTATCAGAAGGGTCCAAGTAGTGTCCGAGTTGGTTATATTAATATAATCATTGGACCCGACTGTGTTTAACTTATAGGCCTATCAGCAGGGTTTGAGTAGTGTCCGAGTTGGTTATATAATCATGGGGTCCGAGTTGGTTTATCATAGTGTCCGAGTTGGTAGTGTCCGAGTTGGTCTAGGGTCCGAGTTGGAATAGGGACCGAGTTGGTATGGGGTCCGAGTTGGTATGGGGTTCGAGTCGTCCGGTTACCTTCAATAAACACTGCCAATAATACATTTTTTTGCTGCTGCAGTTGTCACTGAGGAAGCTCAGCCTGTCAACGGCCCACCCCATACTGAAGATCAGGCTACTGTTGGCCCATCTCACACTCAGGCTACTGACCTGTCTCACACTCAGGTTACCGCTTGCCCATCTTACACTCAGGCTACTGGTCCATTTCACACTCAGGCCATTGGCCCATCTCACACTCAGGCTAATGGCCCATCTTACACTCAGGGTACTGGCCCATCTCACACTCAGGCTACTGGCCCATCTCACACTCAGGCTACTGGCCAATCTCACACTCAGGCTACTGGCCAATCTCACACTCAGGCTATTGGTCCATCTCACACTCAGGCCGCTCGCCCATCTCACACTCAGGCAATTGGCTGATTTCACACTCAGGCTACTGGTCCATCTCACACTCAGGCTACTGGCCCATCTCACACTCAGGCTATTGGCTAATTTCCCACTCAGGCTACTGGCCCATCTCACACTCAGGCTACCGACCAATCTCACACTCAGGCTACTGGCCCATGACATACTCAGGCTACTGGCCCATCTCCCACTCAGGCTACTGACCCATCCCATACTCAGGCTACTGGCTAATTTCACACTCAGGCTACTGGTCCATCTCACACTCAGGCTACTGGTCCATCTCACACTCAGGCTACTGGCCCATCTCACACTCAGTTTCCTGGCCCATCTCACACTCAGTTTCCTGGCCTATCTCACACTCAGGCTACTGGCTAATTTCACACTCAGGCTATTGGCCCAAATCACTCTCAGGCCGCTCGCCCATCTCACACACAGTCAATTGGCTAATTTCACACTCAGGCTACTGGCCCATCTCACATTTAGGCTACAGGCCAATCTCACACTCAGGCTACTGGCCCATCCCAAACTCAGGCTACTGGCCCATTTCACACTCAGGCTACTGACCCATATCACACTCAGGCTACTGACCCATATCACAATCAGGCTACTGACTCATATCACACTCAGGCTGCTGACCCATATCACACTCAGGCTACTGGCCTCTCTCACACTCAGGCTACTGGATAATCTCACACTCAGGCTACTGGCCCATCTCACACGGGGATTTGATGAATGTGATGATATTACTAGGTAATTTATAACCTATTTCTGCAGAAAAAAAGTCACACAAAATTTAGGCAAATTCAGTACATACAACAGGGCATCGCTTTGGCTTCATGATTTCATAAAAGAGTTTATAAATTATGAAAATTACCCTGATCTGTGCATGCAGAACTAACTTTTTGCTTTGATGTTGGGCCAACGTCTATAACGCTGGCTGTTCAACCATGGTTCAGTATTAAATGCGACAGTTATTCATGTTTGCTGGGTGACTTGGAGCTTTACATCAGCTGACTACCAATATAACTATCAATATATTGTTTACAGTAAATCATGAGCTAAATAAGACAAATATTACCGTACAACAGCTGTCAAGGAGCATTAATTACATGAGCTGATATGATAGTGCTCATTACTTAAGCTGACTAATATCATTACATGAGCTAAATTTAAGAGCATATCACCATACATGTAAATATTATGAGCACATTAGTTTAAAATTACATAATGTCTGCTACATTATATTTCATCTGAGTAGTGATCTTATATTAATAATACATTTGTTGCTTAAAGGAGTAGTCCACTTTGTGTGAACATAGAGACACATCTGTACCCAGAAAGCACAATACTGATCACAGAGATAGAGGCAACTGGGGTACCGGGTACAAATAAAACCAGAAACATACATAAAGTGTTCTATAGTTTTAATAATAAAACAGCTGCATTTAATCTTTCTTTGAAGTCCGGCGCAAGCTCTAGTTCAGTGACGTCAGGCTCTAGTTTAATTAAAGAATACGCATAAAATTAATGTTTTATTGTGATTGGCAATAACCCTTGAAGGACTGTGTTATTGAATTTAAGTTGTGTCTCGCTATTGCAACCCACAATTTCAATTGGGTGAAAACTACTCATGTTTGTTTAATCTGAGGAAAAACATTTGTAAATGTTAATGTTTAAACACTCCTTTTATTCCCAATTACAAAAATTTATTCAGCTGATAAAATGAATTAAAAACGATTATAGTTATGATTAACCCTTGTTAACGCGTATTACTATATCATTTTCAAGCAAATTTCGGACTGAATAAAATACCGGTACCACAACAATGTGATATATTGTGCGATAGATGTTAATCAAGTAACTCAATTTGGGAAATGTCTATTTTTCATAAATAAAATAAAATAAAATAAATAATAATACTTTTATTCATTTGAAGCTGGAAATTGCATTAGCAATTCCAGCATCAAATGAATAGGGCCTACTTACAAACAATTACGCAGCACGAGGGTTAATATTACATTATCCATGCAATCTGATAGTTATCAAGCATACTCACCACTCACAATAGATTTACCATCCCGTTGTACCTCCACAGCATGACATGTCATATTTGGCACAGTAATTCTGAGTAATTCTTCATGTTTATGAGTATCCCATACTCTTATGTCTTGATATGAACCAGTCACCAGCAGTGAATCACATTGACTGAGTGCATAGAAGAAAAGGCAGTCAGAAACTAGATTCGCCCGAGGGGCAAAGCATGCGTCTCCACCCGCCTCACATAGTACATTAATTACAGAGAAATACAGTACTATCACAAAATTTTTATGTAAACGAGTGAAAATGTGAATCAAACCAATATCTGGCGAGGGTAAGTGGGACATCAATACAGGAGTTTCGCGTTGAGTTAGAGTGTAATGTGTGTGACACATTAACAGAGCCATAGCATGCACAGGGTCAGCCTTGATCTGTCAGGAGCTATTTTTCACACCTGAAGTCCGCACCTGTATTGTAGGCTGCACGTTGAGTTGTGTCAGAATGATGGCAGCTTGTGAGTTTTGCTCATAACAAGAGTAATGGCTGTTCATTGCACTGACTGCATTAGGTCAGACAGATCAATCAGCGCTTCAGTCATAAATATAGCGCAGCTGTTAAATATCACCCAAGATGTTTCAAATACAAACTACATAAGTCCAGGAGCCCCCACTCCGAATAAGAATTTGATTTAAGCAATTTTGTGTAGGGTTATTAATGTAGTCCTAGGCTGGGTCAAAAATCAAGACGCAAGACAACTAGGTCTAAGAGGTCTAAGAGGCTCAGTCTAAGAGTAAGATAAGAACTAGACAGTCTGTCAGAGATTGGAAACCTCCATTGAAATTAATGATCCTAATCAGTATCCCAGTGATGGTCTACCTATCTGGCACGGTTTACCCGATATAAGGCCAATCGAGGTAAATAATGGCTGATTTACGGTCTTTTTGAATTCGATATAGACTAGTTAAAAAATTTAAGGGTGCATCCTCCCTCCAAACCTCACATTTTGTTTTATAGTAATGGACAAGCATCTAACACAGTTTGCAAAATATTGGGCATGTGAAAGTAAAGAATGGCCGATAGGGGGCCATTTTGAATTTGATAGGCGAAATTTTTCAAGATGCATCCTCAGCTGAAATCTCACATTTCATTCTATAGTAATGGTCTAGCCATTTAGCACGGTTTACCAAATATCGGCTATGTGAAAGTGAATAATGGCCGATAGCTGGCTATTTTGAATTTGCTCGAGTCTGAAGGTGGCCATTTTGGATTTGATCAAGTCGAAATTTTTCAAGATGCATCCTCTCCTGAAATCTCACATTTTGTTTTAAGTAATGGTCTAGCCATCTAGCACGGTTTACCAAATAAACGCCATGTGAAAGTGAATAATGGCTGATAGGCGGCAATTTTGAACTAGATCGACTTTAAATTTTTCAAGATGCATCCTCTCCTGAAACCTCACAATTTGTTTTATAGTAATGGTGTAGCTATCTTGAGCGGTTTTCATGATATTCCGCAATATCAATTCTATCAAGGTGAATAATGGCCGATAAGCGGCCATTTTTAATTTTATCGACTTGAAATTTTTCAAGATGCATCCTCTCCTGAAACCTCACAATTTGTTTTATAGTAATGGTGTAGCTATCTTGAGCGGTTTTCATGATTTTCCGCAAAATCTTTCAGTCGGATTTACCGATTTTATGAATTAGGTCAAAGTGCAGGGTCAACTTCAAGGTTAAGGTCCAAAAACCTGAAAAGGAACAACTAGGGACCTTAGAGAACGTGTATGTGCAATATGACTGTAATCGGCCCAGTACTTTTGGAGATCTGCTCTGGAAACAAAGTGTGCGTCAAAACGTCTAAATAGGTCATGGTTCTGAACCAAAAGTAGGTCAAAGTTCATATACCCCAAAAGGCACAACTAAACACCCTAGGTGTTGTGTGTAAAATTTGAAGACAATCGGACAAGTACTTTCAGAGATATGCTTCGGAAACGAATTGTTCACGGACGGCAGAACGCCGTAACATCATTATTTTCTCCTCTGAAACCTTGCGTATTGAATTCAGATTAAAAATATTTTAACCTGTCCATTATCCACCTGGAAGTAACCCACATACTAAAAATTGCTATCCTAGCTTATTTTCTTACAAAGTTATAGGCTAAAGAAGAGGTAAAAACAGAACGGAGGCGGAATCCATAGCTCTCTCTGTCTCACCTACGGTGACGGCTGGAGCTAACAAAGTAGTGCAGCATCGTCCGATTTAAGTGCACATAATAAACACGCCCCCAACTGCATTCATTAGGGATAATACAGTAAGCATAATTTAATACTCAATGTTATATCATTAACAGGGGCATATATCGAAACATTGATAGGACTTGGAACATTTTATTTAAATCTTATGTTTTAAAAGGCTATTTATGTCAGAAGTCTCCCAACATTTTAGAGACATAGTATATCAGATAAGATAAGTTTTACCCAATTGTTGTGGGACGCGATTGTGAGATACAAGTTGAAGGGGATGAACGTCTCAAATATATATTTGTACTCACGTTGGGAACGCTATGTCGTTAACAGGGGCGTAGTGACATGATTTTAACAGCTCCGGCTTGAACTCACTGAAGTTAAACCTATAGACGTTACTGGTGCTCGTTCCTACATAAAGCTGCAATTTATAAAAACAAACAGTTCTGTGAATTACAAATGTATAAATGATGTACTTATTTGAATAACAAAATGTTTAAATGTACAAATAAGAATTACAAATGTATAAACGTACAGGGTCTGTTTACAATCAGGTGCCCATCTACATTTGTATGAATAGGCTTGTAACCAACAAATAAAATATAAATGTTCTAAATATGTGATAGGATTATTTTGAACAGGAAGAAAAATGTTATAAGTCAAGTCAAAGGAAAGTCAAGTTGCTTTGTCAAAACTTCTAAAAATGTATGTGACATTTAAATCAATGAGATAGTGGAACTGACGTAACATGCATCAGTCAATTTATGCTACGTTTAACCCTGTGAAAATAGGCCTTTAAATCATTACCCATTTCTTTATTGAAGCATCTGTATAACTTTTTAAATGGTGTTAATGCATATGTGTGGGATAAATCAAGAAATTACATTTTGTCAGTCCCTGTTGCATAAGTTATGCTTCTTAAATTTTGCCTTTTGTACACTGCCATGATTATTAATTATTTTATCATGATATTATATGTACAGCCACTCAGTTAACATAACATATTTTTTGTGGATATTTATAGATTATATATAAATCTTTATTCGTTCAAAGAACATACATGTATTACATTATACAATTATTGTGAATAAAAAATGAATGAGCAAAGTTAAATTATTCCGGTGTCAGGTGTTTATATAAAAATCATTCTGTACAAACATTCTTTAACATATCATTTAATTCGTCATGTGAGAATTCGTAATTGTCACAATTTTCCCGCATTGTCATTAGATCTATTATATTACCTGCAGCTTTTCTGCTTTTATCTTTTACATTCGACTCAGTAACATTACATTCGACTCAGTAACATTAATTATTTAATTTTTTATAGTTATCCATGAGTCGTAATTATTTACTTGAAATTTACTTAAACCATATATTGACATAATGTGATTTTTATTCTTATATGTGAACGATTTGCTGCCTGACATACATAATTGTGTAGATAACCGTACAAGTGAGCTGGTACTTTTAAGGTTAGACATTACATATTTCATTATCCGTAGGTGTAATTGAACATCTATTGGTTGGTCTTTAGAAATGAGATGCAACAAATTATTGTGTGTTCTATAAGGTAATTGATACAATTGTCACAAACATTTTCTTCAAGAAATATAAAACTTAGTGATCGACTTTGCTGACATATCCCGGAATAAAAACCCATACAAAGAAGAACAGAATGACTTGAATATATATATGGCGGGCTCTCAGCAACAGAGGTGGGGGAGGGGGGGGGGGTCTGCCTGTTGAAGCTGTTTGGTTGACCAGTTACGTCGGGTTATGTGGGCTGCAGCAGATATTGACCCAATGCTGCTTTAGTGCTGGGCCGCGTCCTAAACGATGGCCCAATCTTTGTTACGGCTGTGTAGCTTGTGCCCAGCAAACACAATCATTGACCCAATGTTGTTCTATTACTAATGTTGGCACGCCGTCTCCAACGTCTGCACAACATTAAAACAACAATGGGTCAATACCTTGTGTTAGCTGGGTGTGCACTCTGATGTCCTACCAGTGGCGTGATGAATGTGGCATGATTCTGAACCAATCAAACTCTAATCTTGGAGTAGCAGGGCTGGGTGTACACTCAAACACTACTCTGGGAGTAGCAGGTAGATAACAGGGAATGACAAAGACATCCCCGTGGGGAATAACGGGTGTATGGGTACCCATATAGTGCACACATGACATCTCTAAATCTTAATAGCTGAATCAGCTGGTTAAATAATGCCTGTACCTGGTACAAAACAAACCTTGGAATGAGAGAAAATTTCAGAAGTGTCAGTACACCGTTGCCATGCCAGTTACATAAGTATCACAAGCAGAGTTTTGTTATCTTAAGTGCATAATTGTTGGGTGGGTACTGTGTTATGTCTATCATAGAATGATGTAGATATCCAAATAACATTTCTAAGGAACTAGTACAAAACAAATTTATGTATTATGGACATTCACGTAACGTTGTACACTCACATAACGTGGACAATTGATCTTATGTAATGTGGACATGTGAGCTAGTATTATAAATTTAATTATATACATTTAGTTATAGAGTAGATAAAGATTGATCAAGCTTGTCTAAGACATAAGCACACTTTTATGTTTTAAACTGTTATTATGGACAATGCATAGACTGTGAGAAGAACCACAGTCCTTTTAAATAATTGTCTGAGTCCAAAAGGTTTGAAGATTGTTTCTAACACAGAATTTTATGTTGATTCAAAAATCCACTTTTGCGTTTTCTCAGAAAATAGCATTTCCCGACTTTCTTGCATGTTTTTTATACAAAAATAGTAAAATCGCTATTTAACCAATGATTCTGTTCAAATGTATCTACATAAGCACATGTGGTGCCAAAATAAACTGTCTGATACATGTGATCCAATAATATGACAAAAAAATATTTTTAACCCTTTCAGACATTAGACAAAGTCGGTCTCCTCCCTGAAAGATTTAAAATATTTATAATGGCAGTAAACCCATAACATAGAAAAAAAAGATATTTATGACGAATTAAAATTAAAAAAAACCCTATGGTCTACATTGTTTCATACATTTGCATCTATGTGATCCTCATATATGTCTTTTATTTTTGCGATGTGGATTTAACTCTCTGTAGTGATATTAGGCTAATCAATAACATGCAAATTAAATTTAAAGCAGCTCCTTGGGATGACATCGATTTTCGTTTTTAGTTTTGCAATGAAGTAGTGTATCCCCCAGATCATGATTTTTTTTCAGAATTTTAGATTTTTAAAAATATTTTATATCAACATTTCTATGAAACCGCTTAAAACAAACTTTTTGTATACCTAAACACTTGCTAAAGGACGGTTGATTGTTCCTACAGCATTGGGCCACATGTTGATGTCGTCGGCCCAGCGTTGGGCAGACAATCAGTGTTGCAGGTGTAGCACCCCATGTCCTGACTACAAGACACCAATTAGCGGCGATTGCTCTGATCTCTCCGTCCAAGGCGTGGGAAAATGTGGTGTAAAGTGCTGTATATTGCTGACTTGTTTTTTGACTTTTTCGTATTTTTAGTTAAAATCAGTAGGCTACATAGCTTCATATGAATCAAATTTTCAAAATTGACAAAATTGAAAATGTCTAACCCCAAGGAGCAGCTTTAAATCACAATCATTCATATAATTTAACACTTTCGGCACAGGGATTGATTTTAGATGTCCTAATCGAATTGCAGTTCATGTCAACATTCAAAATACAAATACATGGTCATATATGCTCCAAATTAAAATTGTTGTCAATTAAAACAAATCCTCAAAAATGTGGTCATATGTCAAGTTCAAAACTGGTAGTGAGGCTATGCCTCAAGAAATGTTTTTAAAAGGAGAATAATTGTCAACCCGTGAGAACCAAGCTGACATATTTTTTCAGTCAATTGTTGCAAACTATGATCAATCAAGTGATTTACTTGACAGTGAGACTGGTTGCAAAAAAACTAATTCTGACCTGAAATCAATTACAGTAAGTGAAAAGTAAGTTGTTCATATTCTCCAGCATTTAGATCCTAAAAAGCTACTGGCCCTGACAAGCTTTTTCCAATTTTTCTGGAATGTTTTTCCAGTAACGTTGCACCGTCCATTTGTAGCATCATAAACAGATCTTTAAATGAAGACATCTTCCCAACATATTAGGGTAGGGGTAACATCTGCCTAATATATAAATAACTGCCTAATATATAAATAACTGTAGACCTACATGCATATCACTGCTCTCTATTATAAGAAAAGTCGCAGAATCGAGTATCGAGATCGAGACGATTTTTCAGTTTTAAGAAATGCTGATGACATTGTGATACTTGCGACAGTGAAGAAAAATTACAATTTAAGGAGTAGTCCATGCACTGTACCCGGAAAGCACCACGCTTTTTTGGCAACACACAAGATGTAGCGAACCAAAATTTGGTGGACTGTATAATTTAACAATTGTGAAAAAACATCTACTTACAAAGCAAAAAAAAACATAGTGAGGCTTTAGTAGATTAAGAACTTATCAAAATTAGAAACTTCCAGCACTTTCAAAAGCAATTTTTATGCTGAAAGTATGGTAAAAAAGTATAGGCCTAGATTTAAACGTGAACCACCCCTATTCGCCAAGTTGCATATACCGTATAATCCCTAATAAATGCGCCCCCCCTCCCTGTTTTTCTTGTACCCTGTATCACCAGAAAGTCAGCCGGCTTGAAAATAATTACCAGACACCAGCCTGCTGCGTGCAGCCGTGTCAACATGGTTGAGCCACGGTCAGAGTGTTGTGAGCGTGGGTGTAAACGCGGTATACTACTGTTACGTGTAGTTGTTGTACATGTTGTTTTACCACTGGGCCAACATCGTACAGGTGGACCAGCATTGAATAACACCTGTGTGTGTTGGGTAATTCATTGTTGAGTTGAGTCGGAATGACAACAGCGTGTCAGTTTTGCTCATTACAAAAGTAATGACTGTTTATTGCACTAGCTCAGTGATCATTGATTTACAGATTTACAAGCGCCCCTGTTAAATTCCCTGCGTGTAATGCGACACCAATGTATAGGCTTAATGCTAAGTAAGATTTGAAGCCTCTGTTTATCGTGCTAGGTCATGTTTTGGCCGTTAGCAGTTAGCATCCACTGGTCATCCAAATATGGGAGGTATGGATCCTTGTAGCGCCAAGACACCGGACTTGACACGTGCTTAACCCCAGACGAGCTGTTGCAGCATTGAACCAATGTTAGCATACATGTCCCTGCAGAGATGTCCCTGCAGAGATGATAAACCGTCATTTGATCAATGGCGGGCTGAGGTCGGTAGGAGTAGATGACGTCATCGGGATGGTCTGCTTCTAGGCAGACATTCTGAGGCCTACAAACACTGAAATTAAACGAGAATTTAATAAGTTAGGCCTACGTCTTTTTAAAGCATTCTTGAGCCGACGTATTTCTATTATTCTAATGTATCTAAAAACAAATACCATTTTCAGATATCGTCGTGCCCAAATAAGAACATTCCAAGCATGGTAACCGCGTCATCGTGGCTTAATGACGGCGCCGCGGCCAAATAAGTCCGTGAAATACATATTAACATTTTTGTGAACATAATAAACATGCCCCCAACTTCGTCTCCGCGCCCGGTGCGTTTATTAGGGATAATACGGTAGGTATACTACCTCTTAAAATTGAAGCTGGAAGATACCGAGGTATTGCATGCAATTGAGGAAAGACTTCCGGTATGTCAATTTTGTATAAATCTTTGGTGGAAGACGAAGTCATTTTTTGTGAGTTTGTTCATTATATGCTGCAGAAAGATTAAAATTGTAAAGCAGCATCATTGAAATAAACTAACTTTTTGCACCGATGGAAATTAGTACAAAATTCCAGTAAATAAGGCAATTAAGTTTAGCAGATATTCTTCACTTTTTAGATAAATAAGCCCATGTCGGGGCTGGGTGTGCATTTATTTTTATGTTTGTAATCACTCAATGAATTATTGTAACACAGATAACTTTCAAAATTGATCTAGCATCTATTTCAATGGTTTTGAATTTCAGAAAAAAAATAGTTACAAACCGCATCCCAACTTTAGCGTAGGCCATAAGAGGGCCGTGGTAATTTCTCCCACCAACTCGTGCAGATTAGCAGGACACATGTTCCCCGCAAACATGAGGCGTTGACCCAATGTTGTTTTTATGTTTACACATAGCATGCATACTCGGCAAACAAGAAACGTCAGCCTAATGCTAGTTTGAGGTTGGGTCAGCGTCACAGACCGTGGGCAACGTTAAACCAGTAATGGGTAAATGACTCCCTCTTTGCTCGTCTGTTGTGTAACTGTAAGAACACCAGCGCCGCAAATCGCTTTGTTCTTCCCGCCATGCTAATTAAGGCGTTGTTGCTGATCATCTCAGTCCTACAGCGGCTTACAAAATCATCATATATTACATGTGGCATTGAAATTCAGTGTCCAGCATTATAATTCAATGTTGATAACTGGATGTTAGTATATTGTTGTGCCACCCTCTATATCGTTTGCCCGACCTTTAAGCAACAACGTTATTATTATCATCATTTATAAATTCAGTTCTAAATAAAGGTATGGCGTTGGAGCCACAATTTATATTTACTTATAATTAGTCTACTAAAAACATGATATTTCAAATAACAAAAATTATTCTTTTATGTTATTTTATGTTATTACCATAAAAATATGCTGCAATTTACTTTGAGCTTCAACATGAATATAGCCCATTTATTCTATCCTAACCTTTGTTATTAGACTTAGCAGTCAGGCGGCAGAGCTCACACTGACACGCATGCCGATACAGTCTGTTAGTTGGTTGTCAGTCCTGGCAAACTTCCCTAATTTGGACGTCATGGCTCACTCAGAATGCCTGGTTATAAGCCTCACCATAAGTTTTGATTTCTTGAGGATATTTTACCAGACAATCTATCAGTTATTAACTGAAAGTAGCAATATGCTGACCCACCAGGAGATAAACGTGTCAAAATTTGACGATGATCGGTTAAGAAATAACAATCTAATTCTTTCGGGCTTGATCGCCACACAACGCCACCGGTAAGCGGCATTGGAATGTGCATGACGACATCCTTTTAGAGCAACAGTAGGCCTATCTCTTTCCGTTGCCATGAATTCACAACATGCATATGCAATGTTTATGTTTGTTTACAATCATAGCGTGGAGGACCATTCAGAGCAAATTGGTACAAGTCCAACACATTTCAAAACTACAATAGCAAGAGAGCTGACATGGGAACTCAGCCCATGCTGTGTGTTCACACAAGGTTGATTCAATGCTGGCACGCCTCATTTAAAGCCTTGTTTTTTGGGGGACATACCACCAGTCGCTGCGCACCGTGCCTGTTATCGTATGGCCATTCTGAAACCCCCCCCCCTTTGCTTTCTGATTAGCGATGTACATTGCAAGGTTTAAATTGAAAGGTACAAAAAAGCCCTGACAGAGAAGGGTTAGTCACTGTTCAATGACTCACCTGATGTCCTTCTCCACGAAGTGCGATAGATGTGACTGCTCCTTCAATCTTTCGTGTTTTTCTAGAAATAAAGGGAAAGTGCATTCAAAGTTTATCAAACACCAAAATTATTGGTCTGCTATTCATTTTGTTACAAGATATGTAATGTAATGTTTTTGTTCCATGGCAACTCTGATTATGTGGTTTTAACTAGGTCGTGAGGTAAAGTTGTATGAATTAAAGAGTAATTAAAAGTCTAAAATTAAAAGTTGTAATATTGTTATGTTAGTGCCATGTCCTGCGTGAATAGCTATTTATCATGATAATCTATAAGACAAATGATTATTTTATCCGCTTTTATTGTCGTTATTGCGTACATTTTATCGGCATGACCACACATAGATTTATAGCTATTGCCTGCTATCTTTATTAATAAAATGTCATCACAATGTTTTAATCCATATTTATAAACAAATATTGTGTTCTTAAATAAAAAATATACTTGAATTATTATCAACTTTTATGCATACTAACTGGTCTCTACGCTTTCCAGAGTGTCTTTTTTTGCTACTTTTTATAGTAATAGCAGTTATTTTATCCCTGGTTTTGGTGCTGAAGACATATCTATCATGTATATAATATTAACATGTATATTTCTATTAATTCTTTTAAATCATTTAATATATATATTAACACCACTTTCTATTTTATCATATGCACTGTATCTTAATGTACTGTTGATTTTAATGATGCATACCGTATATCCCCGCGTATAGTGCAACGCCATGTATAATACGAGTTAAGATTTGAGGCCTCGGATTACCTGAAAAACGTCTACCCCTCTGTATAATACGATCTCAAATTTTGGATGTCGGCAGCGTCCCGGTCGGTAGCGTTACGGGCCATCTAAATGTGAGGCATGGATATTATCTTATTCTAATAAATAGCCCCGCCACACCTGCATGGACGATGCTCAATGACGGGAACAGCGGCAACAGTACAGCTCTGCAAAACCAAAGGGCAGTACCTGCTTACTTGTAAAGTAAGCAGATACTGTATTTTCATTTTCCACGGCAGAGCGGATGTCATCGGGACTGTCTCGATGGGCAGATATTCTGAGGCCTGCATAGGCTACAATACACACAGATTTTAAAATACCCGTATTTATATTTCGCGAACAAATTTATATTATTTTAATTTTTCTATTACAAAGACCATATTTTAATATCGTCGTGCTCAAATAAGAACATTTCAAGATGAAATGTGATTGTAAAACATTTGCAGACTAGCGCATTGTCTCGACACAAGAGGTGTGAACTACAGCTAACAGATACCACCATTTGCTCAATACTGTATCAGCCGCGGCAACAGCGGTAGGCGTTAATGTTATCCCAGCAATATGGACATTCTGAGGCCTACATGTATAGAATTTGCGATAGGAGATATAATCAGTGATATCTTGTTATATTTCGTCAACGCATTCTCTCATTCCAATAGGAAAAAATCATGTTCAGATTTGTCTTACGCAATAGAACACTCCCATATGAAAGGCGATCTTAGATTAAATCATTATTAATATAAATGAACAGGTCAGGAGTGTGAATTGGTTGCAGAATAACGGCGTCATTTATCTGCCCGTGGTTGTCAAAGGTGCCACGCGCGTCGGCGGGAATGTGAGACGGGGGCTCCTAGCAAACACGACACATTCACCCAATGCTGGTGCAATGTTGTGTCAGCGTCGCAGACGGTGGCCCAACAATGTACCAGCATTGGGTGAGCCGTCTCTTGTTTGCTACTAGTTGGAAAGGCAAAGTATCGTGTGTATAGGCCTGCTTACAAAACACGCTGACTGGCCTACGTTTAAAGATACGTTTTACCGCTGGAGAACTTACCGCTGAACTTACCGCTAGAGAGCTAACAAATTGTATTAAATTCTACATCTATGTATAATACGAGGTGCCTTTTTGTGACATGAATAGCTGAGAAAAAACATCGCATTATACACGGGGATATACGGTAAGTATAGTCATCAATAAATATCTTACTCTGTTACTTTGCGCAGTTTTTGATCATTGCCATTGATAACGGCAGTAGTGCCATCGCCTGTGCCAATTATTATTTCATTGTTCTTTAGTACAGCCACAGCTGTTACACCGAGACTGAATTTGTTTTTCTCTGGGCCAAGACACTTGAAATTGTGTGTATTGTCTGTGAAATTCATGTTTATGGCAAGCACATCTCCTGTTGTTGTGCCACAGTAGAAAGTCTTATCATCAGGCCCCATCTGCAAGATTAAAAAAATGTATATCAGTAGAAAAAAACAATATGAGCAAATACAATTTTATAATTAGAATAATGTTCTTTTGCCTGGGAGGTCTAGATGATATAATTATCATTTTCTGTTATACTGTATCCTGCGCATAACCATGCATGCACTTGTTTTCGAAAACTATTCACAGTGACATCGTCGCTCACTATGACACTTAAGACAAGTTTGACATCAAGTTGTATCTTTATAGATTCAGGTTTGTGATAATTCACATTCGAAATCTTATAATAATGTGATAATCAGATTTGTATCTGTTATATTATTATATAATGCTTATTTAAAGACCTGAAAAGACTAAATCCCAGCTGATCCCATGTTGAATTATCTAAGCCTGTAGTTACCCATCTAAACAAACAACTTCAAAATCACCAGGGTGAAGGACTCCTTGCATGAACTGGACAATTACGACACTATACAATCCGAACTGAGTAATGATCAAAAGACATATGAAAATAATTTATGTTGTTTCTTATGTAATTCAATGCAAGCTATGACGTGCTAATTAATAATATGATAATGATATACCAATGTTTTAATTAAGGTCTATCATAAAAATGGCAAAATAAATAACTTTATGCATATATTTTATTTTATTTCATATATACTGCACTAGTTTTGCCTAAGATCATTTCATATGCGAATATATGTACATGAGATATTTTGTTTTGTGTTTGAATATGCATGCACTTATATTTCACAAAAATAAGTGCATCTTCAAATATAAATGGATGAGCATTTATGCGCAGGGATACAGTAATTTATACATGTATATACTATGTTTGAAAATTGGGGTTTTTTTCTTAACTTTAAAAATATATAACAGATGTTGGAAATAATAAAATATTTACTAAGGCCTAAATTCTTGTACAAAAAATAACTATTTGATAGGCACCTGGCCTAAAATGTCTTACTTCTCATCATATTTACATTTTATGTTAAAATTGAAAACATATTAGAAAATCTCTTTTTTTAATTGTGGTCTGATAAAATGCCAGCCAAGATGTATTTATCAGTTTAAATAATGTACATTATTTAGGGAAAAATTGGTTAAGCAATAACTTACAACAATGCAATTAATAATTCTCTTAAGCTGTCCCATGCTAACATCTACCGGTTTTATTTTCCTCTGCTGACGTTCCATAGTCCAAACTCGTAATGTGTGGCTGAAAATATAAAAAATCAAAATTAATTGACTGAATGACTTCTAGTGTCGGCAGAGAGCAAAGAGGTGAACTATTTTGTACACATATCTATAGAATTAGTGTCTCTCCATTTCATTATGGGACGATTTAATTATTGCTGAGAACAAATACTTTTTCATGATCTTTGATAACCGGCACGGATAAAGAGTAACGAAATTAACTTCAATACTGGTTTGTATCAATAAACATTCACCAGCACACCAGTGCAAACAGATGTGAATCACACTCATTGAACATTACACTCCATGGTCAGCAGGTGTGAACCACACTCATTGCTGCACTCCATGGTCAGCAGGTGTGAATCACACTCATTGTTACACTCCGTGCCCGACAGGTGTGAATCACACTCATTGCTGCACTCCATGGTCAGCAGGTGTGAATCACACTCATTGTTACACTCCGTGCCCGACAGGTGTGAATCACACTCATTGCTACACTCCATGGTCAGCAGGTGTGAACCAAACTCATTGTTACACTCCGTGGCCAACAGGTGTGAATCACACTCATTGTTACACTCCGTGGTCAGCAGGTGTGAATCACACTTATTGTTACACATTGTGGTCGACGGGTGTGAATCACACGCATTGCTACACTCCATCGTCAGCAGGTGTGAATAACTCATTATTACACTCCGGGGTCGACAGATGTGAATCACACTCATTGTCAAACTCCATGGTCAGCAGGTGTGAATCACATTCATTGTAATACTCCTTGGTCTACAGGTGTGAATCACACTTATTGATACCCCCCGTGGTCGACAGGTGTGAATCACACTCATTGTTACACTCCATGGTCAGCAGGTGTAAATTACATTCATTGTTATACTCTGTGGTCGACAGGTGTGAATCACACTCATTGTTAAACTCAGTGGTCAACAGGTGTGAATCACACTCATTGTTACACTCTGTGGTCGGCAGGTGTGAATCACACTCATTGTTAAACTCCATGGTCAGCAGGTGTGAATCACACTCATTGTTATACTCCGTGGTCGACAGGTGTGAATCACACTTATTTTTACACTCCGTGGTCGACAGGAGTGAATCACACTTATTGGTGGGCTGTGTCACTGCGTTGAGGCCTAATGCACGTGCCGTGCATACAAGCACTCTGCTTGTTGGTGTTCAATGCTACAGCTAATGTCGCGCAGCCGGGTCACTGAACTGACCTAATTAATCAACTGGATGTAGGAGGACTTGTTGACCCTTTATATACATGTATAAACATGTAGTTCACTGGGTTGTCCTGTACGCTGTCTACAGGGCCACAAGTCATCTCTAAAGGCTGACATGACACAGAAAGACAGATATTTAACTGTGTTTATCTCAGCATCAAAATAGAAAATCTCAAAATTGGTGCTCGTGGTGCAATGAAGAAAGTTCTTTTTAACAGACACATGACATTAAATATGTTCTCAGCTCAACGAATTTAACGTCATTGTCGTGGAATTAATCATCAATAAAATACATTTACCCCAGACAACTGAAACGGTAGAGCAAAGCTCTACTAATAAATGGTTATTTTTTGAACTAAAACATTATTTCAAGCTTCTTATGACTCTTTTTATAAATAAAGATATTGTTGTAGATTAATATGTTATTATCTGACAAACATAGAAAAAAGGGTTTACTTACTCCCCACCAGTGATGAAGATGTTGTCATTATTGTTGGAGAAGACTGCAGCGTAAGATGCTCCGGCACTGAGAATTTGCGACGGGGAGCCACAAATGGCTTGTTTCGTGGAGAGATCCCACACAACAACACTGAAATGTTATTATATTATTTGAGCTGCTAAATGTGAAATGAATGCCAATACATATATGTTATATGGATAGAATAAGTTCTTTATATACTACATCTGGTTTAGGCCCATTTGAATGGATGTTCCAACATCGAAAAGGGCTTTAAAAACCAAAGCAGGAGTATACAGTGGACTTCCGCCACAAGCCAGCATTATTTGACCGTAATAGCTGCTTGATCGCATTGGTGGTCGAGCAACAAATGTCACATGATCTCTAAGACTAGACAGGGCACTAGATTGTCCGACGGAAAACCAGGCTAATTTTTCAGGTTTTCCGCAAAATGGTTTAATTGTCCGAATTTTGGGACATATATAGAAGGTGGCCTGTCTCATGATTTTACAAGAACACAGCCCCTGCCATACTGTTTTAAAACGCACAAATTGTGAAGAGATAATCTGCACCATGCACATAAACAATGCACATATTTCAGTAAATATTTATAGATTTTTGACTGGTTGTCTGACAGAAACCCTGAGAATGATATTGGGTTGTCCTGCAGGAAAAGGGTTGTCTCAGATGCCCGGAATGCCCTTATTTCGTGCCCTGCTAGACAGTAAATTCGGTATAAAAATAATTCTATAATCCAATTAAACAAATGAATAATAACTATAACACTTATTTTCTTCTTATCCCAGATTATATATCATATGCTATAAAAACTAAATGTAAGTGTTTACCATGTAAACACCCAAGAAGGCTCCCCCTCCTACTTTTCAAATAAGAGTTATGTTAATTATAATTTTAGCATATAATCAATTTGTACATGTAATTATCAAGTAATATTATGAGGCAGAGGCTAGCAGCTTTAGGCTAGGGTGATAAGGCTATAATTTGACGAAAAAAGACTAAAGATGGCCGCCATGACCCGGATATTTTCCCAAACTTTTTGAAAAATTTATGCAGTTTAGGAAATACTAGTACTATGCACTATGTTGAATATTGAGTGTATCGGATGAGTGGCTTTGAAGTTATCAAAGTGACAAGGTCCTAAATTGACGAAAAAAGATTAAAGATGGCCGCCATGACTAGAATATTACCCCGAACTTTCTTAAAAATTGATGCATCCTAGGAATTAATAGTTGCATCCAGTATGTTGAACACAAAGTGAATCGAAAAAGCGGTTTTGTAGATATCAGGGTGACAAGGTCATAATTTGACGAAAAAAGATTAAAGATGGCCGCCATAACCCGAATATTTTCCCTAACTTTCTGAAAAATTGCTACAGCCTAGGAATTACCCAGGCGGAATGTGACCATGGTCGCCCCTGGTTAACCATGCTAAACCATGGTTTTCCATGTTAGTTCAAGGTTGCTATGCCATGGTTAACCATGGTTTATCATGGTTAACCATGGGCGACAATGTTTTGTTAAATGGCCCTTGATGGTTTTTGACCATGGTCTTCGAACCATGGCCGACCATGGTGTACACCATAGTCAACCATGGTATGAATGACTATGGTCAACCATGGTATGAATGACCATGGTCAAAAACCATCAAGTGCCATTTAACAAAACATGGTCGACCATGTCCTTAAAACCGTGAACTACCATGGTTATCCATGGTAGACCATGTTCAGTAGTCCGTGATCTACCATGGTATAGGACCATGGTCAAAAACCATCAAGTGCCATTTAATAAAACATGGTCGACCATGTCCTTAATACTGTGAACTACCATGGTTATCTATGGTAGACCATGTTCAGTCAACTGTGGTCTACCATGGTATAGGACCATGGTCAAATCCATCAAAAACCATCAAGTGCCATTTAACAAAACATGGTCGACCATGCCCTTAAAACAGTGAACTACCATGGTTATCCATGGTAGACCATGTTCAGTAGCCAAGGTCAACCATGTCCTTACAACCGTCAACTACCATGGTTATTCATGGTAGACCATATTCTCTGTAAAAGCGTTTGGATATTCAAACATTCTATTAGCCAACTTAGCCGCCACGATCAGATCGTTGAGTGTTTGGATTTTTAGTTTTGATAGACAAATTATAATAAATTATCTGAAAAACACTAAATAGGTACTATAGTCTGCTCAATTCACATTAACCGTGGTGAATGATTCTCGCAGACTTCTCAGTCAACTCTCTACCAAATGTCATGAAATTTTATAAGCACTATTTCTTTTTGGTGATTGCCTTTTGACGACCGGGTGACTTCCCTGAAAATTTTATCGAAAAATATTGAATAGTTAAAAGTTAATCTATTTAATATGTAATGAATAATGCAAATAAATAAATAAATTAAAAAGTCGCCCTCTATAAACCCGCTACTACATTAGCTTTGTCTCAGAACATCATTATATATGCAATGGTATACTTCAACTGTACAGTGAGCTGAATGTATTTATACTGAAGAAGAAGAACTTAGAACTTTGCTTAATTTGCGAAAATTTTGGTGTTCACTGTAGTCGTCCCATGAGTGGATTAGACCATGACCATACTCCTAGTGTGTGCAAATTTGTGGAGAATTGTCTGAGGATTCAGCAAAATTCATTCACCTTAGATCTGGTCAGTGTCAATGAATTTAATGTGAATCTGACTGCAGACTAGACTAGGCCTAGTCTATGTCGAGTCTATGACTATAACTCTTGAGTCTGACTATTCAATAAATTGTGCAATGGCAATGATTATCAAATCATAGACTATATTCCCGTAAGGTAACTATTGATTTATAATCCCTGTTAGTGTCATAGCCTCTCACACGTGCTGAAATAGTTTCTTTTGTATCCCCCTGGCCCTGGGCGATAATAAAGGTTTCCATCATTCAGTATGGGAGATAAAATGTGATAACTGAATGACGTAATAGTCTGAATAGTAACTCCTTACCTTCCGGGAATATAATAATCATTGTACAATATTATTCAAGTGCTTTAAGTCTGATTATTTGTAATTTATGGCAATAATTCTGATCAGCATGAGCAGACACCCCCGCCATTTGATGGCATCACGTGATCTCTGTGGTCACATGACATGCATGATGACTGAGCCTTGAAATAGATTGATTCCATGACCATGTAGACTATAAATTGACTCCTCCCTGGATTGACTAGAAAAGATCAGCTTTACCGAAGCTAAATTCTCCCAGAAGAGAGGAACACACCATCTACTATGTAAAAAAATATTTTGTGTAAGTACAAGTCATTGACAAAATATAAATTTAAGAATTATAATTAGGGTTTACACTCAGTGACTCTAGGCTATCATTATAAATAATGTATAGGCCTATCAATATCTGACATTGACAACAGTAGCAGCTATTCAGTGTAAGCCTAGAAATCAATTGACATATAATGATTGTCACAGTTAATATCCACAGTGATATCCACAGTACGCCTAGTCTAAATGTGAGCTACATACAGTTACCTAGTGTGCAAGCCAACGATCAGTTTTCCCCGTATAGACAGACTTACAGTCCAGATAGCCAGAAACTGATTCAGTTACAACTTACAGCCCATTGTTTGACATCCCACTTTCATGGTACTATATGAAGCCTGAATGTCTAGAAACGTGATTTTTGGCTTTTATAAAATCTTTCATATTATTATTGAGAATATTAACCTAGACTGCAGAATAAAATTAGTCTGCCAAATCTGACCATGGTATTTAACCAATTTTATCACGGGGATAATGCTATTCCATGTCTCCAGAATCTGACTATTGGTCATCTAAATGTAAACACTGTCACAGCAAATATTATCATGGTTGACTTCCAAATCTGACCATGGTTCAGCCAATTTTATCACGGTTGACCATGGTCAAGCAAGTATCTCAAATTTGACCATGGTGGTAACCTGAATTTTATCATGGTTGACCATGGTTGACCATGGTCAGCCAAATTTAAACATGGTTGTCCATGGTCATGTTAAATTTATGATGGTTGATCATGGTCTCCCAGATTTGACCATGGTGCTAACCAATTTAATCACGGGCGACCATAGTAGACCATGGTCTTCATCAGTCTTTATCATGGTTGACCATGGTCATCTGCATTCAAACATGGTTAACCATGGTCAACCATGCTGCCTTATTTGACCATGGCTGACCATGGTCTGACCATGGTTATAATCAAGGTTGACCATGTTAATTCATGGTCAGCAGTCAAATACCATGCCTACCATGGTCAACTATGGTCACATTTCGCCCGGGTAATACTTGCATCCAGTAAATTGAACACAAAGTGAAGCGAAAAAGTGGTTTTGTAGATATCAGGGTGACAAGGTCCTAATTTGACGAAAAAAGATTAAAGATGGCCGTCATGACCCGGAATATTCTTGCAAATTTTCTGAAAAATTGATGCAGGCTAGGAATTAATACTACTATGCAGTATGTCGAATTTTGAGTATATTGGATAAGCGGCCTTGAAGTTATCAGGGTGACAAGGTCCAAATTTGACGAAAAAAGATTGAAGATGGCCGCCATGATCCGAATATTTTCACAAACTTTCTGAAAAATTGATGCAGCCTAAGAATTGATATTTGCATCCAGTCTGTTAAACACAAAAAAAATCGAAAAAGCGGTTTGGTAGATATCAGGGTGACAAGGTCCTAATTTGACGAAAAAAGGTTAAAGATGGCCGCAATGACCCGAATATTTTCCCGAACTTTCCGAAAAATTGATGCAGCCTAGGTATTAAAACTTGTATCCAGTATCTTGAACACCAAATGAATTGAAAAAGCGGTTTTGTAGATATCAGGGTGACATGGCATGGATGGGAGGCGGTGTCCATCGCCCGCGCCGGCGGAGGAAACCGTACAAAAACTAAAAGCCTCCCCCTGGTAGGGGAAGGGGGGAGAGCCTTAAATACTAATTAAGTTTAGTAACGCAAATTTTACTCTAACATGACAGCTTTGTAAAATGTAGAGTCGGATGATAGGTCTTCAGAGTCTATATAAACCTGCAGATATTTTCTATTTATCTGAGAAACTTAGCCTAATGCATTTCTTTAAGTTAACTGTCCGGATCAAGAGCACACACATCACTGCAAAAACGTATAAAAAGCATCCATAAACTCTGGTTTGCATTTGCTTTTCATTCTCGCGCCGAATTCAGTGCAAATGATTTTAAAATATCTTACTTGTTTAGAAATATTGCAGATGCTAGGTTTAACTTTATCCCCTATGAATACTCAGTAATTGTTAGTTTGGTATTCTCACCTTTAATTAATCACCCTTTTTTGTTTCAACATCTACTGTTTGATGTCAGCATGATCAGCTACTGAAGATGTTATTTTCATGAATTAAAAATTGGAATGTAAAAAAGTTATAAAGTGACTCACAAATCATGTTATTAATAAATTTAGATGGGTACTATAGTTCACAGGAAGTGTTTATTAAACCAGCATATTATTGTCTGTCTGCTTCGATTTACCATGTTGATGTGGCTTAACTACCATGTTTGTTCAACGTCCACGTGTGTCTCGGCTGGATGCACAGGCCTTGAATGCATTAGGAATTACTTGAAATCGGATTAAGGTCAGTTGCAAAATCATTTTCTTACCAAGTGGAATGTTGCGTTGTAGAATTTAAATATATTGGCAGGTCACATATAATAGGCCAGCTGCAGCTCAGAGGCTGCAAAGGGTCTAAGTCGCGGCACCCTTTATTACTATTAGCAAGTGATTAACCATTATTCTGCTGATGATCACACAGGGTTCTAACCAGGCCCTTTTAGCGTGTTGGGCCGATACGCTGAGTTTCGCTGCCGCTACGCTACTAATATCGCCGAAACGCTGCGATACGCTGAATAAAGAGCGACACGCTGCCGATACCCCGGAAATAATCTTTCTTCTCTTAATCTATTTGAAAATTGCGGGGCTGCCGTATCCCAGCAAACACGAGGCTCTGACGCAATGCTTGGCTGATGATGCGCTGACTTCGCAGAGAGCCGGCCAGCATTAACACATCATTTGTGCAGCGACTCGTGTTTGTTGGTTAAGCAGTAGCCGTGACGTCCTCATTGAGGCCGTGGATTGCTGTATTCGTTTCAACCGAAAAAATCAACGTTTTTCAACATGGCGGTGACTGAGTGCGATCTCGACCCCAAGCCCCGAAAAATGCCCATAACTTTTTAATAACTGTGTGGAAAATAAGCCCAGCATGCGATCTTGTTGCTAAAATGCTACTGATTCTAAAAAACATGTTTTCGATCTGATTATTCAAGGCCAAATCTTAGATATGACCCTCCAAAGAAATGTCCCACGATTTTGTATGAGGTCCATATGTGCTGGGGCTGTTTAGCAGCGTTGAATACCGCGTCCGCTATAGGCTTTATCCTGGGTTGCAGCGGAGCTGGCATAATATCATCTACGATGCTTTGCCTGTTAGAGTTTATATATTGCGTGAACTATTTGCACCATATTAAAATGTATCTACCACCTCCTCTATATGATACAACCTAGGCCCATTAATAATTTAAACAGTGTATCTCTAATGCTGATATGGAGATGTGTAAAAATATACTATCCTGCACATGTAGGCATATTACTAGCTTTAAATGCTTTTTAGTCTATAAGTAAAAAAACGAAAGGTGCATGCAGACACAAGCTATATAATGCCGTATATCTGGCGATTACGGATATCTATTTGATAGCGGCTGTGCCGTGGTTTGTCTGCAAAGTCTATAAAAAAAACACCGAATCTATAGATGAGACAGATGACGAGATTTTTTAAGTGTGGCTTTTTCCTTTATTTGTCGCGATCAACAGCAAAACATCACAGGTTTTCATGGTTTCTTCATATTTTTACAAAAAAATGAAGGAATTTTCAAGTCCTGTATTCCATTTTTTCATATTCACGGACTTTCCCCGTTTTCAAGGACCCGTGAGAGCCATGTATCAAAGTGTAGAGAAATGCTTTAGAATGCATCTCAAAGCAGCTGGTATCTACACCCTTTGGTGGCTCGGCTGGCGCCTCGACCGATACGCTGACATTTCAAGCTGGTTAGAACCCTGATCACAGTCAACATCCTAGAATGGAATATTACTTGGTTTAATAATTATCCTTGTATTATTTCCCGTTAATAACATGCTAGGGCCGTGAAATTGATAATAATTAAAATAAAAATTATCAGTAATTTCATCAATTTGAAAATTGTACTTGCATTTTAGCTTTGCCATTGACAAGAACCAAACTATTTTTTCATTACAAGATCCACTGAAGTTGTCATTTTCACGCACTTGTAATGGGACAAAAACAACATTAAATGTGTAAAAGATGAATGATATTTTGCAAGCCTATAAGCATTGGGAGACTTAAATTTCCACTTGCGTGTTAACATATGACTGAAGTACCGTATTTGCATTGTATGTATGAGAAGCTGTGCGAAAGCTCAGGCCTATATTGTATTTACAATGTTTACAAGCTGGTTCAGTGAAAATACTCATCTTGACCGCAATGAGTGAATTTGCTGTTTTGCTGGTTCGACCGCATTTGTATCGCCTTTGATATGGCCAAAAATAATCATGACTGCATTGATGATCTGACCGTTAAGTGAGAGTCTATTGTATATACGTTCTCTACACTACTCGTGGCTAAGTTTAGGCCCATTTGAATGAATATTTACCTTAAAGTGGGCCTAAGCCAGGAGTATATAATTATATATACCGTAAAATTTCTAATTGTAGCCGCATCTCCAATAGAAGCCGCCCCCCAAACTTTCAAAAAATGTCAATTTTTTTACAAAAAGTTTCCTACTTTAAAAACCTCTATTTGAAGCCGCATGGTGACTTTTGAGATTTGTCAAGAACCAAAACTATTTTCATATCTTATAAAAAGGACAATGACCAGGTGTTTATCAAGACGGGTGCTAGCTACGCAAACCGCGCTAATAGAGCACACGCTGTATAAGCCCAGATAGCTTCTAACACTTTACAGACATGAGGTGTTATATTCACATACAATGTGTGACGATAGGGCAGGTAATGTAACCCTACAAGCGCTATAGGCCTAGTTGCTGCCATGTTAAGCCTACTTATTCAGTCTAATATGTATTACCTGTCCTTTAAAAAATACAAATGGCAATTACATATATTCCGGTATACACTGTGATCTTCACGGTTAAGTCAGCATCACCGTGTGTGGACCAACCATGTAGCCTGCACGAACAGTGTGGCTAAAGTTGATATTTTCACACGCAGCTCACCAACATTAGGAGAGGGAGGTGGGCGCGTGACCGTATGCTTATTCGGGCAACGCCAACTGCTGGTTCACTGTAGACATAATTTGTCAACATTTAGCCGACTCTGTGTCGACATCTCGTGCAAGCTGTACAGTCAGCAACTGGTCAAGTGACGACGCGCTCGACGTTCCAATGACTGACAGCTCACGTCTGGAGAGGGGTGTTGTTGCCGACTGACAGGCTGTGTTGTAACACAATTATCAGATTATGACTGTGTCTACCACTGTCTACACGGCGCCGCGCTGTCTAGAACGTAACATACCGAATACCACACGCTGACATTCAGTGTGCTATAGACATGATAGACAATTTTATTTGATATAATTAGGTATGGCGTATCTTTTTATTAGATTCTCTGGACGATTTGCAATGTAAAACATGCTTAAAAAGCGCTATGTAAAATAAACTTCCAGACTAATGTGAGCATCAAATCGATTCATATGGCATATATATCTTTATATGAGCATTGGACATGAAGGGTTTGGTCATCGCTACCGGCAGTTGAGATTGATAGCCGCGCGGTGGGTGGTTAAATTTTTCAGGCAAAACCTCCAATAGAAGCCGCATCTGGACTTTTGGCATTGGGCACTAGAAAATTTTTTTCATTCTAATTAAAGCCGCGGCTACAATTAGAAATTTTACGGTACTCTCGAAGTGATCCATAAGGCGGTTGTTTAAAAATTCTTATATCGCGGATTTGCCTACTGTACTTTAAAAGACATACAAGAAATAAATAAAAATTATTTCATTTAAAATAAAAATTATTTTATATAATTTTTTAAATGCCGACACCCCTTCTGGCAACCTTTTCTTTAATTATGAAATGACGGGAACGTATAGTAGATCTAAAAACTGATAAGTATATTTTTGCGTGATCAGCACTATTCCTGTTTGTTTCACAAAGACTTGGTGTAGATAGGTACCGTATTTCGCGGGGTATAGTACGCACCTGTGTATAGTACGCAGGTACCAATATTTGTACCAAAAAACACAGATAGTACGCACCGGTGGATAGTACGCACCAGGGTGGTGAGTATCTACACAGTCTGTCTGGGGTGTGTGTGTGGTATGTCTTTATTACTCAAGGCATTCAGAATGTGGTTCAACTCAGCAGGTAACATAAGGATATAATTGATTCGCTAATAAAGATTATATAAAATAAATGAAATGATTTGATGAAAAGAAATATTATAAACAATATAAAAATATAAAATTAGGAAGAACTATCTGAGTATTATATTTATTTTTGTTTTAGTGTTAATTTGACCACAAATGATCACGATATAATATATTAGCGCCACCTGGTGAAAGCAGTTATAGTCAGATAAATGACGGGAAAAGCGCCATCTGGTGGATAGGTTTACGGTCTAGTCTTCAATGGGATGCCTACCCTTTATGACGGCCGAAACGGCGATATATTCTAGCTAATTTTTATTAAAATACAACGAATAATTTTTTTTATTTGGAGTAACAATAATGAAATGGCACATGTATGTATTGTTGACAGCACTGTCAAAGTGATTTATTACAAGCATACAATTAATGACCATCATGTATATGTATGGATTTAGGAATGTGGCAATTATATCAAGAGCATAATTATTATTATTTATTATTATATTATTCTTTTTGCCGTGAAACCTATCGGTATTAGCGTTTTAATATTATATAAACTTTCTACGAGAATACATTTCGTCTGTATTTTAGAATTATACCATTGACTTGAATATATATTGCAGTGAAATATGTAGGCCTATAATAATAAAACTCGCTAATAATCAAGCCGTATACAGTGTATAAGATAGGCACGTCACGTCACCGCTGACAGCGACATCTGGTGAGTGGAATAGAAGCTTCACAGTGGTCACGCAATCAAAGCAATACACATGATGAAGTAGGCCTAGCGATGACTGACGAGTAGATTATTATTTAAATAACATTAGTAAATGACTTTATCGGAGATTTAAAAGACAAATAATTGCTAGGTTGTTATGAAATGTTATTTCACTAGACATCTTAAGTGTATTAGAAACAAACGGTTTCATTATAGCTGCTGAAGTAATTTGCCATTTTTGGGCGAAAATATAAGGAGTTAGGAGATCAAAGTTTACTCGGGAGACGTGAGCTCGCCTATTTATCAAAATTTCGAGTGACAAATCTCAGCAAAATCAATATATTGTACGCAGCGGTGGATAATACGCACCAGGCCAAAAACGGGCTCAAAAAAGGAAAAAAGTAGCATACTATACCCCGCAATATACGGTAGTCTATATTATAGTCTATAATATAGTACATCACAATCATGCTGATCTATATATAGATCCACTCTAAGAGCACATGCAGCCAAAGGGTCTGCGTCTGGCCTAAAAGATGCAGCACTGAGCCAGGGCAGTTGATACAGAATATGGTTGATCCGTAATATATGATCATACACTGTACCCTGTATGCTAGGACTAATATCAGTCATTTCAGTCACTGTAGGAGCTATTAAAGGGCTAAGCTGTCACCCAATATATGAAAGGATGTTTTATTTGTTAGTAGACATCATTACAGGGCTAGACACTAACTGATTAGACTTTTGCCCCCCAAATTTATCACTTGCCCGACTTGCCACTGACATGCGTTGTCTGTTGTGACAGTTGTTCAAATTTAAAATTGTGAAAATTGAAGCTATTGCCCAGGGGGCCACTGTCTGTAGCTTTTTACTCGCCCCCACCTAAAATCGGTTTTCCCGGCAATCGGGCAACCGTTAGTGTCGAGCCCTGCATTATATACTGAACAGTGAAAAAGGGTTCGTATTTTAGAATATTGTTCATTTTTCATTTTTTTTCAAATATCCTTTTTCCGGACTGCAAAATACTGTGCCAATTTTTTTTCCATTGACAATTTGCAATTTTTTTTACTTTCCCCTTCCCCCCCACCCACTGACCTACAACACTATTAATTGGGTTCGACTAAAATCCACCAAGATAGGAATTAATCAACAATGGTCAAACATCAAGTTTTGAAAATAACCTCCATGTGTCTTATTTTTGTAAAATATTCTAGAATTTGCTGATTTTGGACATAAATCATAATTTAAAAACTTGAGCAATACATTTAAAAACAACAAGGATCATAAATAGCACTATGTTAATTTACCTTCCATCATCCGGCCCCCCGAGAGACAAAAGGTACTTGTCATTTGGTGAGAATGCAACTGCCTGAACCTTCACTTTATGTAGAGTGAAGGTTGCCTCTTTTTTCTTTTTCTCAAAGTTCCATAATATCACATCTGCCTGCAAACAAAAAAATAAAGCATAAATGTGGGGGTACAAGAAACTTAACAAAACAGCTAGCCCTGTGCGGCTGGGAATGACAATACACGAGCCCTGAATGGACAGCCCTGAATTAAACTATGCATCTACAGTTGAACCTGCTATGAGCAGCACTCTTGTGAGCGGCTATGCAACCTCCTACATAGTCCATTACACACAAAGGAGTCAAGGGGCAAAAAAATTAAACAAAGATTCAACAATGAGAAATAATATTTTTCAAAACAAGGATCCATCCTATCAGGAAATAATCAGGGTACCTTTGATCCATGGCATTGGCAAAGTGTCAAAATGAGAGAAGTTGCCTAAGCATTAGGAAAAAGAACAAATCAACAATTATATACGCTTCAATTTTTCCTTGTAAATACAGCACAAAAAAACCATTTGCATAATTAGGTTTTAACAACACTAAGGTATAAAATTCCATTAAAAAAACATACTTTGTCTTCAACCCCAATACATTTAACTGATATGGGATGAAAAATTGACACATGATAGCTTAACATACGTAACAATAATCATCCATTTGTTTCTGTTTTAAAGGACATTGATAGTTTAGATAACCAGATTTCTACCGTTATTACCGGACTATACTGCGCTACTTCCTTCTTATTTGAGCTCATGCGCGGTATAGAACAAGTGCGCGATATAGGCGTCTAGATCACTTATTAACATGTCTGACATGTCTGATCGCTCAGGCGAGAGCATTGAGCTGTGAAAGGTCAGTATATAGTTTTGTCATCGCGTTGGCGCCGTTATGACCCATGCTGTGAGTGTAGCCCCGTTGACGCGTGAATGAACACGGCTCATTAGGCATGGTATAGTACAAACGGATTAGTTATGTCATGTCACTGTTACTCTGAGTCTCTGTCAGAAAAATTAACTGCTCAAAAAATACTGACACGCTGACATTGTACAATACATCATTATAAACACTTTGGGGATTTTTTAGCGGCCAATAAGTATGTCATGATGATTGATAAATATCTACCGCTACGCGTTAGCGTGTAATACAGATAGGCCTACATGCATGTCTGCAAACTGCACATCCATGCATGCCTATGTACATACAAATAAGCATACACCACACGGGACGATACCACGTGCTTTACTGGCGCGCCAGCGGCGGGAGTCTAGAAGACATTCAGGGGCTTGCAGTTTTAAAATTTCGTCCACTATGTGAAAATTATTTGTTACGTTTGTATAAAGGTATTACCTTAGGTTTATATTTCGCAAACTCATTTGAATGTTTAACATGTTCAACTATAAACATGAAAGTAATAATTGTTATTTATTATTATTATATATTATAATAATACTAAACACGATCTAATATATCCCAGGGTTTCCCCCAGAAAAATGAGAAAGCATCATGGTACTTGGTGGTTCGGCTTCAGCGCGGCGCACAATTTGCGCGCGGCGCCCAATTTGCGCACGGCGCACAATTCGCGCGCGGTGCACAATTTGCGGCGCGCACAGTCTAGGGGGTCTGGAGGGCATGCTCCCCCTTGAAATTTTAATCAGAAAACCTCTTTATATGCATTTTGGTGGCTTATAGCAGTAATTTGTATCCACTGTTTGTGCTGGTAAAAAATTAGACACTGATTCTGCATGTAGACTGATATATGGAAACTGAGTGCCAGTTTGACATTTAAAACCCTTGTGATTTAGACCACCAATTTTCTCATATGTACAAAGCAAATTATTTTTAAATAGGACTAGAGGCCTATGCAGTGACGAATGAAATATGTAGTGTCTAGGCCTATTTTGTCTAGTTATGCCCCTGTATCAAACTATGATAACAGAGAAATACCATGAGATGGGGGCCTGAGATGATTCTTGTCTGACACGACTATTGGATTAAATCGCATTGTGAATAATTAAAAACAATAGACTAGCCTACATTTTTTATTCACAAAAATGAATTCGAAAAAATCTTTGGATCATTAGACACTAGGCATAACGTAATGATTCAAAATTGGTCAATACAAGATCTGTTCATAGCATGCTGTATGTTTGTGGTTGATTGATAAATTAATTAGGCTTAAATCGATCAGTGCCACGCCGTTGGATTATCATCAGAACTTGCTAATACTAGAAAACAAGTTGGTTCAAATATAAGCATCTGGTGACATCGGCCCAGCCTTTAATGAACACAAACAAGGTCGGCATCACTTGTTTTGCTTTCTGAGAATATCATAAGTTACACCCCAACTGATCTCAGCCAGCACGCTTCATTGCCTAAACAACGCTGTGTTGATGTTGGGTTCGTGCAGACACGGTAGAGAATTGTGACACACCAGGCGTCAGCTCTGTTATCGCGGCAAACACGGCAGGTGAAACAACGCGCTTTAATGTTGAGCCAGCATTGTAGGCGATGGACCAACATTAAGCCAACATTACGTCAACATACTACACATACTATTGTGTTTGCTGGGCGAACGCAGCCAGCTACACGCTGATAGACCCGCCAACAGTGCCTGACCACGTGACATCATATGACCACTGGGCATGCGCACAGACGATCCACACACTGCCATGCGGCAATACAGTAGGCCAATGTAATGCTGTAAGATCTAACGTTGATATGTATCGCTGGACATCGCAACACGATGCCAATGTTTTACGGAATTTTCTAAAGCGTCACGGCACTTACTGAAGCGTCACGGCACTTACTAAAGCGTCAGGGTAAAAAATTAAAGCGTCATGGTGCCGTGACGCTTGGACGCTTTGGGGGAAACCCTGATATCCAGGACCCGAGCCATCACAAATCAATCTCACTAACACACCATTAGCCTCGGCGACTGCCGTGTCACGGCGATATTTTAAACTGCGCAGTAAATAAAGAGTGCGGGTATGTGAGGCTCAAGCACTAAGAAAAGCCTATTTTGACCATTTGTGCGGTATAGACTAGTGCGTGGTATAGTCCAGCAATTACAGTATAATTAGAAGTCAGAATGGAACTATAAACCAACTACCACAAAGAAATGACCCAAACTGCCAAAATTTTGTTTATGGAGACCATTTGAATTATGTAACATATGTAACGTTATGTATGTTACACAAAAAGTAGAATTCAATATTAGCCTCACAAACATAATTTTTGCAAATTGTTTTCACTAAATAACATATCGAAAACAGTTTAAAGAATACATCTACATAAAAATTAATTCTTTAGACAGCTGAATTCAATTGTTTTGAAAATTTTCATCCATTTAAATGAAGAACAAGAGACCATTTCCACCATTAGCCCATAATAAAGGACATATATAGTTCAGAATAGCCAGATTTCTGATAAATTTCAGAATAGAAGTTCTAATAACCAATTATCGTGCAAAGAAATGACTTAGATTGCCAAGTTTGTGTTTCTGGAGATCTGGGAAAGACGAGTTCAGTTTCACTGAGCTACCCAGGCGAAATGTGACCATGGTCAATGGTTGACCATGGTAGGCATGGTATTTGACAGCTGACCATGAATTAACATGGTCAAACTTGATTATAACCATGGTCAGACCATGGTCAGCGATGGTCAAACAAGGCAACATGGTTGACCATGTTTAACCATGTTCAAATGCAGACAACCATGATCAACCATGAGAAAGACTGATGAAGACCATGGTCTACCATGGTCGTTCGTGATAAAATTGGTTAACACCATGGTCAAATCTGGGAGACCATGATCAACCATCATAAATTCAACATGACCATGGTCAACCATGTTTAAATTTGGATGACCATGGTCAACCATGATGGAGACTGATAGAGACCATGGTCAACCATGATAAAATTCAGGTTACCACCATGGTCAAATTTGAGATACTTGTTTGACCATGGTCAACTGTGATAAAATTGGCTAAAACCATTGTCAGCTTTGGAAGTATATATTGTGTAACGGTTAGAGATAATTATATAACGGGATACACGTGTGTTTAAATTAATATACTAAGTAATTGTCTTTAATCCTACTCTATTGATCATTGGCATATTTTCATATAAAATACTTTTAGATTTGATAAGTTTATTTTATGTTTTATAAATACGTCACTTGTAAGCTAATCAGTGACTTCTTTGCCGATTATTTGTGTATATAGTATTTTTTATTCAGGGGCAACAATTTGGCAGTTGTAACTGAATCAATTTCTGGTTTCTGTATTCAATTTCAGTATCTGGACTGTCTGTCTATAAAGAAAAAACTGATCGCAATGGCTTGCCCACCAGGTAACTGTTGATCTATGTAGCTCACATTTAGACTAGGTGTACTGTGGATATCTAGGTGACAATCATTATATGTCAATTGATTTCTAGGCGTACACTAAATTATGTGAATAGCTGAGTACTGTTATCAATGTCAGATGTTGATAGGCCTATAGGCTAGATAAATTATGATGATAAACCGAGTGTAAACCATAATAATAATTCTTAAATAAATATTTTGTCAATGACTTGTAGGCTACTTGCACAAAATATTTTTTCATTGCCAACCAAGTTAAAGCCAAGGTAAAACGTGGTTGACAATGAAAAACTTCATCATGGTCTAATATTCAACTAAGGCTATTAGTCATGCTCAAAAATTCTCCACCATCAATGAAGCGTCACTCCTTGTCAGGAACTCTCCAGGTTGAGACTGTGGGGCCAAATTTCCCAGCTGACTGATTGATTACTTATGATGGAGATTTAGTGGGCATGCACATGGCATGGTCATGGGGGATATATCTGTGTTATGCACTCTAGCACTCCTATTATCATTGAATGATTATGGATGAATAATAACAGCTTCTAAAAAATCTGGTTTCTAACGAAGTATGAATGTACAAAGGCTAAAAAGTGTCTATTTAATGTGAATGATTGAAATGTCATCCAGTGTCACTTAATATTATCGCCCATGGCCATGCAGCATGGCTTGGTCACATTCACCGATTCTGACTAAGTTACGGACACCTTTTAAGGCTTTATTATATCAACCTGAGCTTGGAGGCTATACATTATCACTGATTATTGTGATTATGAGGAGACAGGACTGGACACTGGGAGTTACGAGCCGTGTAGTGGGCATTCCGTTTTCAGTCATGGAGCTGTTGCAGTGTTGGGCAGTGTTTCATCTGGGATTCAGAAGGGGCATAGCGCCACCTATCATTAGGGGCACCTTGTCATGCACGTCGGGCACCCAGTTAGGCGTTTCTAACACCCACCCTCCCCAACTAAGGGTATAAACATAATCAGTTTGTAAACAACGCCAGTTATTACCACTATGTACACAGGCTGTTATGAGATATTTCGTCATAGGTGTGAACGCGCGACATCAGTGACTTGGGTGTTTGTCACAGTCACAATGGCCATGGGTCTGTTGCATATGACATAACAACACTTAAAAGAGGCATTTCACCGTCTTAATATTAGAAGGGCAACATGGCGCACATGAAGGACAACATGACATTCAAGAAGGGCAACATGGCTCTCGTGAAGGGCAACATGGCACTCACAAAAGGCAACATGGCGCTGCGCCATGTTAGAAAGAGCTAGATGAAACACTGGTGTTGGGTCAAGACTGGAGTGAAGAGATGGCATATGCTTCATCAATTCCATGCTGTACACCCACTGCACTGTTTACGAATGATAATGATAACCATGATAACCATGGTAGTTCACGATTAAAAGGACATGGTCGACCATGTTTTGTTAAATGGCACTTGATGGTTTTAACCATGGTCCTATACCATGGTAGACTACGGTTGACTGAACATGGTCTACCATTGATAACCATGGTAGTTCACGGCATTAAGGACATGGTTGACCATGTTTTGTTAAATGGCACTTGATGGTTTTTGACCATGGTCCTATACCATGGTAGATTACGGTCTTCTGAACATGGTCTACCATGGATAATCATGGTAGTTCACGGTTTTAAGGACATGGTCGACCATGATTTGTTAAATGGCACTTGATGGTTTTTGACCATGGTCCTTCATACCATGGTTGACCATGGTCTAGTGTAGACCATGGTCGACCATGGTTCGAAGACCATGGTCAAAAACCAACAAGTGCCATTTAACAAAACATGGTCGCCCATGGTCAACCATGGCATAGTAGTCCAGCAGATTTGTGGCGATAATCAGCAGAAAGGCTCAGTTAGTGATAAAAGCACCAAAATTTCCAGAAAGTTAGCCGAGATGATACTCTTTGAAATTAGCTATGGACCCAAGTTGAACAAATCTAAGATGGCCGTCATTTTCAAGATGGCGGCCAAATTAAAAAAAAATCTCTAAATTTTATTGTGATCATTAAAAAATAATTTAAAATTGAATGTATAAAGTTTATGCTGCACAGGGACACGTACAAATACATGTAGACAAATGATCAAAATGGTGGGATCCAAGATGGCCGCTATTTTCAAGATGGCTACCAATTCAATAGAAAATAATGATATTTTAATGATTATTAAAACAATGTTATCTGCTGTAATAGATACACTTTGTTTGACCGTAATGCACCTTATAATAAGTCTATTTAAAAAAAAATCGTGCAATCTAAAATGGTCGCCTTTTTAGCATCGATTGGCAAAAAGGCAGTAACTGCCGTTTGGCTTCTTTTTGTATATTCAACCAACTTTGAAATAAATTCAAATATTTTACAGCAAGTATTTCTCCTGCAAAATGGATCATTAGTGGGAATTATACTAGGAGGATCAAACATTCAAACACAGATAAATATTTCATTTGTGATTCAAGCCGTTTTGAGTGTTGCGCAGTGTATTTTCTATGACAGCACTTTTCGTCATTGCAAGCAAGCAACAGGAATATACCACAACACCATGAGAGAGCCACCTCTTCCAATATATGTGGGACTGCTGTTACATGGTGAAACCCGCAAACGTAGCTTGGTTGATAAATTCTACGACCTTGGATTAGCAGTATCATATGACAGAGTTTTGAGCATATCAGCTGATGAGATGATATATCAGAACTTTACAAATCAGAAGGTGTAGTCTGTCCTCGTCAACTCCTACATGGAGTTTCTACAATAACTGCATATGATAATATAGATCATAACCCATCATGAAACACAGCCCTTGGAGCTCTTCATGGAACAGCGATATCTTTATTTCAGCATCCATGCCACACAAATCCCGGAGAGGCAAGGATAATTGAATCACATGCTGGTAACTTCTAGAAGAGTAGGCCTACACAAATGTTCGACCACTGGTTCTGCCCAAGAATAAAGCCAAAGTTCTACAGACCAATAGTGCTCTAATCAGTCATGGCGATCAAGCTGTATCAGCAATATGCAGAAGGAACACATGTAAGAGGAATCCATCCATTATGCTGTTATGTAGGCGCTCTGTTGATTATCGGGGTTTTAATCAGGCCCTTTTAGCGTGTTGGGCCGACACGCTGAGTTGTGCTGCCGCTACGCTACTAATATCGCCGCCACGCTGCAGATACCCTGGAAATAATCGTTCTTTTTTTTAATTCATTTCAAAATTGCGGGGATGCTGTACCCAGCAAACACGAGGCGATGATCCAATGCTTGCCTAATAATGCGTCGACTTCGCAGACAGCGGGTCAGCATTAACACATCATTCCTGCAGTGTCTGGTGTTTGCTGGTTAAGCAGTAGCCGTGATGTCCTCATCGAGTCCGTGGATTTCTGTATTCATTTAACCCGAAAAAAATAACGTTTTTAAACATGGCGGTGACTGAGACCGATCTCGATCCCAAGCTCCGAAAAACGTCCATAACGTTTTAAAAACTGTGCGGGAAAATAAGCTCAGAATGCGATATCGTAGCTGAAATGCTACTGATTCTAAAAACACTATTTTTGTCCTCATTATTCAAGGCCAAGTCTTAGATATAACCTTTCAAAGAGATGTCCCGTGATTTTGTATGGGGTCTATCTGTGGCTGAAACTTTCAGACACGTTGGGGCTGTTTAGTAGCGCTAAATGCCGCGACCACCTTTGGCTGATTGCCAAATTTCTGATGCGACATAGGCTTATACGTGGGTTGCAGCTGAGCGGGCATAAATATCATCTACGATGCTTTGCCTGTTAAGGTTTATATATCGCATGAACTATTTGCACCATATTGCAATGTATTTACCACCACCTATAAAGAAGACAACCTATATCTCTATATAGGTCCACTAATAATTTAGACAGTGTATCTCTTATACTGATAATGGAGATGTGTAAAAATATACTATCTTGCACATGTATTACTAGCTTTAAATGCTATGGAATCTATAAGTAAACAAACGAAAGGTGCATGCACACACAAGCTGTTGCCATGTATCTGGCGATTACGGATTTATAATTGATAGCTGCTGTGCCGTGGTATAGAAAGTCTATAAAAAAACATTGAATTTATACATACACAATTGAGACAGGAAGATATTTTTAAAGTGTGGCCTTTTCCTTCATTCAATCACTGTTGCCACTGAGTGACGTTTGTCGCGATCAACAGCAAAACATCACATGTTGATGAGAATACCAGATTTTTCATGGTTTATTTATCTTTTTACAAAAAAATGAGGGAATTTTCAAGGCCTGTAATTTTTTTTCTTTCCCAGATTTCAAAGACCAGTGGGATCGCCATGTATCAAAGTGTAGGGAAATGCTTCAGAATGCATCTCAGAGCAGCTAGCATCCACAAAATTTTTGGGCCTCGGCTGGCGCCTCCACCGATACGCTGACATTTCAGGCTGGTTAGAACCCTATATTAGGCTATCCTTATGTCGTAAAAATTTGTTTCAGTTGGCTGGATCAAGTAAATTAATTCTGCCTAGATAGTGATTCAGATGATATAAATTTATCATGGTCTGCCTTCCATGCACATCACAATAAAGGCACCAGTGAATCAAACCTTGCTGCCTTTGTTTGAAGAGTAATTTGCATCACCAGCCATGTCTCGTCATTCAATGGATGTCATTTCAAAGGCAGTCCAGTACTTAAACCCTGGACAAACACCGGTCAGCCATTGTTTGCCATAACGAAGCAAATATAGTGGATCAGTTCTAACAGTTATGGAGAGGATTTATATGTTATCATGCTCGGCGGGCTTCATATAGAAATGACAGCCTTGTAAGCACTTGGAAAATGGTTGGACAGCAGTGGATGGAAAGAAGCTCTTGTTCAAGCTGACATAACAACACCTGGGAAGGCTGATTTTTTTTTAAAGGCATAGCATGTATCCAGAACAAGACATGCACACCAAGTCACAGCTGCAGCACTGTACACTCTGTTGCAAAAGGCTTACTCATCATATGTTGAGGAAAATAATGGTCATGCTGGTAATTTTGACAAGTGGAGTCAACTGAAAGAAAACGAAAATCAACAATTTAAATTCTGGAGGCTGACACTCGAGATTCAGTCATCAGTTCTTGTGTTAGTCATATCATTAAGAACAGGGGACTTTCACTTGTACATCCAGGCACTGCAGAAGATAGCTCCTTTGATGTTCACACTTGATCACCCCAATTATGCTCGCTGGTTGCCTGTGCATATACGCGACATGATGTTGCTCGAAGAGTGCCATCCTGATGTAGATGCCGAGTTCAAGAAGGGCAATTTTGAAGTTAAAAAAAAACTCAGCATGCCTTCTCTGGTATATCACTCGATCATGCCCATGAACAAAACAACAAGCTTGTTAAGGGTGATGGTGGAGCAATAGGACTTATAGAAAATTCCTCACAACTACTCAGATGGATGGTGTCTGGCCTAGAAGTAGCTAGACTTGTAAACGAGTTTTGGGTGTTCATTGGTAGTAACAAAATGTGACCAAGGTAAGAAACCAAACAGCCGTCATCATGAACAAAGGAAAGGAGTGCAAAAGGCATTCAAAAAACAAGTAAAATCACTGTCCACTACAATAACAGAAATGGGGAGCCCTTTTCAGGAATAAACTAACGATCTACTTGTTCTTGATACTGAGGACATAATGTTGCCTTCTGTTGTTGAAACAGTTAAAACATTAGAAAGTGTGGGACAAAACCAATATCGCGAATTTGTTACAGAAAGACTAGAAGCAAGATCAAAGTCCCTATTTGAACCAATTAAGCAAACCAAGCTCCAACTGTTCAGCAGTCATCCCCTGAAATCAAAGTCAAAAAAGAAACACCATGTTGATTCACTAAAGCAGAATGTGTCACTGTTCTCTCAACTGTATGTGTCTTGCCAAATTTGTGACGGTAATTTGGATACTTTCTTCAGTCACGAAAACCAAGATTCCCCTCCATCACTCTCGACCTATGGTGACATACATACAGGAACAAAATCAGATATATTACAATGCTTAGAGAAAGTGTCTCCTTCACAAAATGACAGACCAGATGTTGATATGTTACTGTTAGATGGAGCTGTCATCATTGTCAATATGCTAAGACCTCGTGCACTGGAAACATTGCATGAGATTCCCAGCAAGTATTCCTTTCTTTTTTAAAGTCTCAGCCAGATATTGTGTGCAGAGTAGATATTATGTGAGATGTTTATATTCCAGACAGCTTGAAATTCATTGTACGTAAGAAACGTGGAACAGGAACACGCAGACGAGTGCAGCCAGATAACAAGATCCCAAACAACTGGCAAGACTTGACGAAAATAAATCTGAACTTTTTCATTATTTATCACAAGAATCAATTACCTGTTGTGTGTTCAAAAGATCAAACGATTGTGTCCACACTTGATAAAACAGTACTTATTTTACCACGCCTTCAAGACATCAGTGAAGAAGCAGACACTCGGTTACTACTTCATGCACTTGACGCTACTAAACATGGTCACAAAAAGCTGATAATACGTACAGTTGACTCAGATGTTCTTATTATAGTTGTTGCACTGTGTAATGCAATCAAGGCCGAAGAACTCTGGATAGCATTCGGAACAGGACAGAACTTGCGTTACCTGTGAATAGCATGTGCCATTCCCTGGGCCCTCTGCGATCAAAGTCACTGCTAGCATTCCACTCCATCACTGGGTGTGACCAAACCTCTGCTTTCGCAAACAGAGGCAAGAAGACTGCATGGGCAGTATGGGAAGTCTACGAAGAAGTTACTCCAACACTACATGCTCTTAAGTTAGTCTCCAAGCCAGAAAGAGGTGGAAGATGTAATGCCACAAATAGAATGCTTTATCGTATCGGTACTAATGTATGACCTGATGACAAGGCAGGCGAGTGTCGAACGGTTAATAATGCCGGGGAGGATCTTTTTACAAGAAAGGGCAGAAGCCTCGTGTCCATTCCACCCACCTCTGCTTCACTAATTCACCATGTGAAGCGGTCAGCACACCCAGCAGGATATCAGTGGGGGTGATCTCTGGTGGCGTCTCCTCATCAGCCATGTCCGGATAACTGGGGTTGGGTTAAAGGACCATTGCAGACTTGGGAACCATGTTGGACTCTTCTGTCATCAGCATCTAAGATATGCCAGGAGCTCCTGAAGTGTGGTTGTAATCCAGAGAAAGGTTGCAGAGGAGAGTGCAAGTGTGTACGTGCGAATATGTTGTGTACAGCTCTCTGTATATGTGGGGGTGATTGTGATTGCAATCAAGTGTGAATTAGCTCGAAGTAAAGAAGGGGGTAGTTGTCATCTATAGGCATGTTTTGTGTACCTAGATAGAAATGATAAAATTATTTCTTTTTGAACTAAATGTTTTACTGTACAGTTATAAATTTGTGTGACTTTTTTTTACTTTTAAAGCTAACCGGTACATATTGCGTCTCCACGGTAACTATTTTGAAGGCACTTTCACTATTTTTCAGTAATTAAACATAATTTGGTGATATAATTTGGCGGCCATATTGGAAAATGACCGCCAATTCTAAAAAAATGGAAATTGAGATTGGATCCATAGCTAATATGTTTTGGTATATAATGAACTATCGATGATATGCAAATGTTGGTGCTTTTATCACTAACTGAGCCTTTCTGTCACAAATCTGCTGGATTATAGCAACCATGAACTAACATGGAAAACCATGGTTTATCATGGTTGACCAGGGGCGACCATGGTCACATTTCGCCTGGGTTGTCCTCAAAGACTTAGCCAGGAAATGATAAAAGGGAGTCTAAATATACCTTTTGTTCGGCCAGGATGGGGAATGGGGTCCTGTAACAATGCCATTTGGTGGAATCTGGCGACATTTTTCTATGTCCACTGTCCGTCTAGGAGGAAAATAGGCAGTCCAAAAGACGGCTGGACGAGTCTCTGGCTAAGTCCTTGTTTGGCCTAACCATGCTAACGGACGAGTGACCCTGATTGACAATTATTAGGAAGGACAATTAAAGTGATATTTTTGAGAAGGACAAGTCAATATTTTAGCCAGTTATCCAGAAATTTTCGAGCCTTGATTTGATTGTTGTAACATATGTAACTTTACGTATGTTACACAAAAAGTAGAGTTTAATATTAACCTCACAAGCGTGATTTTTTTCAAATTGATGATCACTAAAGCTGCTCTTTGGGATGAGAATTTTCAATTTTGAAAATTTTATTTATATGAAGCTATATAACCATGATAACCTACTGATCTCATAAAATACGAAAATGTAAAGAAAACAATGTTAAATCACTGAAAAAGGAGAAACAAGCTTTGTTTCCAAGACGTATATTGTCATGTAATCATGGTTATTTACATCACACCACACTTAGACGGCAAATACTGACCATCTCAGACGGCAAGATCAAAGTAATCACATAGTTACATCAATAGTTGCCGCCCTTAATTGCTCTGGGAACGGATTGTTCAGGGGCCGCAGCACGGATTGTCTGCTTAATGCTGAGCCGACGGCATCAACATGTGGCCGAATGCTGTAGGAACATTCAAACTTTCTTTTAGCAGGTGTTTATGTATACAAAAAGTATGTTTGGGTTTCTGTCTGATTCCAAAAAATGTGGATAAAAATATTTTTTTTTAAATTTAAAAAGTTGTAACAATTTTCAACATTTTAGTATTTTCACTAGTGATAATTACCTTGATGAATGAAGCCATTTCATCAAGTTAATGAATACTATTTCCCGTATAATATGGAATATAATTTAGATAAATATCATCAATAGTTGCTATGTGGTGCAGTGAAATGTTACAATTTGCCCCCGGTGCGGGTAAGTTGTAACAACATGGGGGCAAGTTGTAACACAGTTACTGTGCTCATTGGGGCACGTTGTAACACGCCATAGCAGGCCTTCAGATTTGGCGTGAGTGATTGCTCACGCACACCATAACTCACGCAAGTGTGAAGTCAGGTGAGCGAAATACAGCTCACCTTAATCTTGTCAGATTTTTTATTAATTGCCAATTTATAGGTTTTATTCAATTTTCATCAACCAGTTAGCCATTGCATTTAACTATGGTGAGTGATCACTCGCCTCACCACTTTGAGGTGAGCTTTATTTCACCCGCCACCAATTTTCAAATCTGAAGGCCTGCCATAGTGCAACAAATAAATAAACAAAATGGAGTTTTGTAGCAAATAATTATTCATTTTCAAATGTAATTAATATTAAGTCTGTAATAGTCTTTAATTCATAGGCTTACGTAAATAAAATTGTGACTGTCAAAATGCAGAATCGGATGATCAAATCACTAAAAATGTGCACCTGGTCAAAATGATGAGCCCGCAATTTAAAGAGGTACGCTTAAACATAGCAGAGGATTAATACAAGATATTTAAGTGCAGTTTTGATTTAGATGTACCTATATATCATATAATACTTATAGGGGCAGGTTGTAACATAGTTCCCAATGTGAACTATAATCTATTGGGGCAATTTGTAACAATATGGGGGCAAATTGTAACAATGGTACAACTTGCCTCCACTCATCTGTTACATCCAGCTCCGCAAGCACCTGAAAAACATTTGGCAACAAATCTCAATAAGAAATATTTTTCATTCATTTAGTCTGTCATCATTAAAGAACTCTACAAGATGTCTTATAATCATTCAGAATTAAAAATGTTTCTTATGTTTCATTCTGATAAGTGATGAGGATGAAATGGTAGTCAAAAAATACTTTTCGACTCGTTTTCTGTCTAATATGGTTGTTCTCAAAAAGTCCTGGGTATTATGGGATAGAAATACACAATAATAATACATGGCTATAGAAGACATACCGGTACTTGACACCTAGTGAGTGCAAACTAAACAACAAGAATTTTGCACTGTTACAACTTACCCCGCTCTCCCGTACTACTTCATTACAAAATTGAAAAAGAAAATTGATGTCATCCCAAGGAGCTGCTTTAAATAACATTCTATATCATCCCCCGCCATAAATTAGGTAAGACTTTTTGCGGTCACAAATATTTAAAAATTTGATTTGTGGTGGCCATTTTAAATTTCAGTAAAATCACATGCACATTTCCAGATGGTGGGTAATGAATTTCAATAATTTTGAATTTCAATAAAACCCTAAAAAAATCACTTGCACATCTCCATATCGTGGGAAATGTGATAGTAAAATTTGAATAATTTCTGACTTTTAGATTTTTTGCGCCCACAAAAAAATTTGGAGTTGACCTCTGGCTACCATTTTGAATTTTGGTAGCATCTTTGAAAATCACTTGAACATCCCCATGTTGCCAGGAATGTGATGTTAAAATTAAAAAAAAAAAATTGACCAAACAAAATTGACCAAACGAGTTTGAATAAAGTTGATCTGTGGCAGCCATTTTGAATTTCAGTAAAACCTTGAAAAAGTCACTTGCACATCTCCATATAATGGGGAATGTGATAGTAAAATTTGAATCATTTCTGACTATAAGTTTTAGAGTTTTTGCACCCACAAAAAATTTTAGAGATGACCTCTGGCGGCCATTTTGAATTTTGGTAGCATCTCTAAAAAATCATTTGCACATTCCCATGTTGCTAGGAATGTCATGTTAAAATTCCAAAAAGATTTGACCAGTAGTTTTTGAGTTTTTGCGCCCACAAAAAAACGTGACGCCGGACAGAATCCTGGCGCGACTAAAATCCCCCTTCCCCTACGGGCGGGGGATAAAAAGTGCTAGAATAAAACAATAAAAGAACTTTTGTTCCAGCGATTTCAGACGAGTAACATACATAACTTTTTTTGTAACATATGTAACACAGGAATACTCAGATTACCAGAAATCAGTACACATAAAAACTTCAAATGTTTTATCATTTGATAATACCATCTATCTGAGCAAACAATATCCCTGATTTATGTATTTCTTATGACAGAATTCACATGATTTCACAATTTTCTAAATTAAAATATATTTTTTCTGTGTGAATGTAACATACGTAACGCTATAAACTTGGCTTTTGCATGAAAAATACTTTGTAAAGGTTTTAAATTTTTATTAAACCATTATGACCCTAGCCCATTATTAGCATTGATAATCCAATGATTACCTTGAATGCATGCAATTTGGTGGCCTTAATAAAAAGTGGAAATTGCTTCCGCGGCCCGTGCCCAGAAATTTTTGAAAAGGAAGGGGGGGGGTCGAATTTTGGATTGCTGGGGTATTTCCGAGATAAGTTAATTTGACACCCTGTGAAATACCGCTTGAATAATGATATTTGGCGTTGAGTGAATGGAAAACGCAGGTTAGGGGGTCTGGGGGCATGCCCCCTGGGATTTTTTTTATTTTTAGCTGCAAAATGGTGCAATATGTTGGATTCTGGAGGATGTTGCTGGGGTAAATTTTCAGCTTTGTGGTCACAGGGGGGGTCGTGCGACCCTCTCGAACCCCCTTAAATGACGGGCCTGCTTCTGAACTGTAACATACATAACGTGGAATGGAACCTAATGGGAGGCCACATGGCCATTCTCTGAAATGACATCCTATGGACAGCCACCTGCCTTGAAAGGCCACTTTTCCTGTCTCAAGAGATGCAGCTCATAGCAGCTTCTACTGTATATGGAAACAGGAGATGAGAGTAATATCATCAAACAAATTCAAATTCAATTTGTTACAATTTCATGTACCTTGAAACCCATGTGAGTGATTTGACCTGAGGCAACATATTTCCCAGTTCTGGAAATATCCAAGCAGGAGACATCATTTGTATGACCAGTCAAAAAACTCTGCTTATGTTGTGATCCGAGGTCTTCTATGATGAGACGACAGCCCACTGCGTAGACCAGGTGCTGGCGATCAGGATGCACTCTAAGCCCTCCAGGTATAGCTCCTGTCAAATAATCACATACATTTCTAAAAAAAGGGAATAAAGGTTTACTATCTAAAAAGGTTCCAGCCTAAAAAAATATGGATCACACAGACACAGGTGACAAAAAATATTGGTATATAGCATCATGATATATATTGGTTGCGTCGAATTGCATGTCACTCAGATAGCAGTTCTAACAAAAATAATCATGATACTTGATAGAAAGCCATAGATCTAAGTATCTGAGACGCAACGTTTATGGCTGATGGCGAATTGTTTGGGCATAGCCAATGAGACTCTACATGTGGCAATCTGCCATGTAATATTTAGCTATTTTAATTATTTATTACATTAATTATACCCTGCAGAACTAGTCTGATAAAAAATTAGCAAAGTTCGGATTTTAATTCCTGATAAGCCGGCAATTAGATGGTAAACAGCGACGTCGATATAAATTTTAGAAAAGCTGTCAATAATATATATAGTGCAACCTGTACATACTGGACCCTGTGCAAACCGGAATCCTGTCTATACCGTAATCATTTTTTGGTCCCGATTTTATTACACTAAAACAATACTAATTAACCCTCTAAACGGGAACCAGTCTACTCCGATTACCGGACTCATTATTTTCCCCAAATGCATAATTTGTATTGTATTTCACCTGTCCAAACCGGAATCAATCTTTTTTATAATTTTTTTAAAAATTGCATGCGGTGCGGCAACGTGATATAACATCCTGCCTGTTACCTGGTTATGAAATGGAGAAGGTGCGAACTTAGTGTTGGTAAAAAGAATCAATTTTTTTATAATTTAAAAAAAATCGCATGTGGCGCACTAAGGGTTAAACAGGTGGCGGCAACATGACATAACATCCTGCCTGTTACCTGGTTATGCAATGGAGAAGGTGCGAAGTTAGTGTTGGTAACACCCTTAGCGCTTTAGAGAACCTGTTAGCGCCTTTACTTTGAGATTGGTAAGATCTTTTAACAACATAAGGATAAACCCTTTAACAGCCGGTGCCGCATATCTTCAGGTTTTCATTTGTTATTAGCACATTGATAAATACCACACTTTAAACATGCAAAATGTGACATCAATCAGCAAGGTTTTAAAAGAATTGACCTCCATTTTGTCAAATCTCAATAATTTTCACTCACTTGTTGTGGATCGCGTCAGCGAGACAACTTCAAGAGGGTGAAAATTCAAATTAAAAATATGGCGGTCAAAGGGTTAATAAAATAAACGGTTAACAAAATATTGTAACAAAATCTTTCACTAATAAATTAAAATATTAAAAGTTTGCATCAATTCATAAACATATTAGTGCATTATAAACATAAATAATTCCCACGCAAATTAGACTGTGTTTTTGGATAAATTTATTCTGTTTGTGACACTTAATGACCCACTAAATAAATAAATAACGGTAGGTAAAATGTAAAAATATTTGACTTATTCTTACCAAACAGTTAATAAAAGATCGATAAGAACGATTTAATAAAATTGATAAAACCAAAATGGCCGCCGCAGCCTCATTTTCAGTCTCACATGAAAATATACAATACTAATAGACTCGCAGACCCCGAAAACCTATATACCAGGTTTCAAGGGAATTCTGAGAAAAAAACTTTTTAAAAAAATTAGTCGCCAGGTGGCGGCCATGTTGATTATCGGTGGAAAGCTGAAATTCTAATCAGGTCATCTCCATACTCATGGGTAACTTCACATAAACAAGACTACATAAGTCCAGGAGCTCCCGCGACGAATTAGAATTTGATTTAAGCAATTTTGTGTAGGGTTTTTAATGTTGTCCTAAGCTAGGTCAACAAGACGCAAGACAACTAGGTCTAAGAAGCCCAGTCTAAGAGTAAGATAAGAACTAAACAGTCTGTCAGAGATTGCAAACCTCCATTGAAATTAATGATCCTAATCAGTATCCCAGTAATGGTCTACCTATCTGGCACGGTTTACCCGATATCAGGCCAATCGAGGTAACTAATAGCTAATTTACAGTCATTTTGAGTTCGATATAAATTAGTCAAAAACTTAGGGTGCATCCTCCCCCGAAACCTCAAATTTTGTTTTATAGTAATGGACTAACATCTAACACAGTTTGCAAAATATTGTGCATGTGAAAGTAAATAATGGCCGATAGGGGGCCATTTTGAATTTGATCGAGTCAGAATTTTTCAAGATGCATCCTCAGCTGAAATCTCACATTTCATTCTATAGTAATCGTCTAGCTATCTAGCACGGTTTACCAAATATCGGCCATGTGGAAGTGAATAATGGCCTAAAGGCGGCCATTTTGAATTTGATCAAGTCGAAATTTTCCAGGATGCATCCTCAGCTGAAATCTCACATTTCATTCTATAGTAATGGTCTAGCCATCTAGCACGGTTTACCAAAAAACGGCTATGTGAAAGTGAATAATGGCCGATAGGCGGCCATTTTGAATTTGATCTAGTCATTTTTTTTCAAGATGCATCCTCTCTTGTAATCTCACATTTTGTTTTATAGTAATAGTCCAGCTATCTAACACAGTTTACCAAATATCAGCAATGTGAAAGTAAATAGTGGCGATAGGCGGCTATTTTGAATTCGATTGAGTCGAAAGTTTTTGAAAGGCATCCTCTCTCGAAACGTCACATTTTGTTTTATAGTAATGGTCTAGCTATTTAGCACGGTTTACCTGATATCAGGCCTATCGAGGTAAATAATGCTGATTGTCGGCCATTTTGAATTCGTAAGTTAAAAATTTTCAGGGTGCATCCTCCCCCGAAAACTCACACTTTGTTTTATAGTAATCAGGTAATGGTCTAGCCATCTAGCACGGTTTACCAAATATCAGCCATGTGAAAATGAATAATGGCCGAAAAGGCGGCCATTTTAAATTTGATCAAGTCAAACTTTTTCAAGATGCATCCTCATCTGAAATCTCACATTTCGATTTATAGTAATGGTCCAGCCATCTAGCACGGTTGACCAAATATCGGCCATGTGAAAGTGAATAATGGCCGATAAGCGGCCATTTTGAATTTTATCGAGTCAAATTTTTTCAAGATGCATCCTCTCCTGAAATCACACATTTTGTTTTATAGTAATGGTCTAGCCATCTAGCACGGTTTACCAAATAACGGCCATGTGAAAGTGAATAATGGCCGATTGGCGGCCATTTTGAACTTGGACAAAATGAATTTTTTCAAAATGCATCCTCCTCTGAAACCTTACAATTTGTTTTATAGTAATGGTGTAGATATCTTGAGCAGTTTTCATGATATTCCACAATATCAGGCCTGTCGAGGTGAATGATGGCCGATAGGCGGCCATTTTGAATTTTATCAACTTGAAATTTTTCAAGATGCATCCTCTCCTGAAACCTTACAATTTATTTGTTATTAATGGTGTAGCTATCTTGAGCGGTGTTCATGATATTCCGCAATATCAGGCCTGTCGAGGTGAATAATGGCCGATAGGCGGCCATTTTTGATTTTATCAACTTGAAATTTTTCAAGATGCATCCTCTCCTGGAACCTCACAATTTGTTTTATAGTAATGGTGTAGCTATCTTGAGCGGTTTTCATAATATTCCGCAAAATCTTTCAGTCGGATTTACCGATGTTATAAATTAGGTCAAAGTGCTGGGTCAACTTCCAGGTCAAGGTCCAAAAACCTGAAAAGGCACAACTAGGGACCTTAGAGAACATGTATGTGCAATATGACTGTCATCGGCCCAGTACTTTTCGAGATCTGCTCCGGAAACGAAGTGCGCGTCAAAACGTCTAAATAGGTCATAGTTCTGAACCAGAAGTAGGTCAAAGTTCAAATACCTCAAAAGGCACAACTAGACCCCCTAGGGGTGTTGTGTGTAAAATTTGAAGACTATCGGACAAGTACTTTCAGAGATATGCTCCGGAAACGAATTGTTTACGGACGGCCCAACGGCCCAACGGCCCAACGCCGTCACATCATCATTTTCTCCTCTGCAACCTTGCGTATTGAATTCAGATTAAAAATATTTTAACCCGTCCATTAGCCACCTGGAAGTAACCCACATACCAAAAATTGTTATCCTAGCTTATTTTCTCACAAAGTTATAGGCAAAAGAAGAGGCAAAAAAAAAACGGAGGTAGAATCCATAGCTCCCTTCGCTCACCTACGGTGACGGCGGGAGCTAAAAATTGGAGAGATCCAATAATTATTTTTCAAGTTATCGTGTTAACAAGGAATTATTAAATTAACTAGAGGTCTAGGCCTACTGCATCCGATGTTGTCAAAACCAGCACGGGTCGACTGTTACACAGTATGTGTTTTAGGCCTAACTTCATTACCTAGGTAGAGTAGGTAGGCCCACATCACATCAAAATATTAGATTTGTCCACCATGCATATAATTTAAATGAATGCCTAGACTACAATGAGCAGAAAATTAAACCCCACAGTTCTCAAGTAGCATGGCAAGGGGTTGCATGTATTGAACATTATTTTTTACAGATATGGGATACTTTACTATGAGAGCTGAAATTCTTATCAGGTCATCTCCATACTCATGGGTAACTTCACATAAAAAATTGGAGAGATCCAATAATTATTTTTCAAGTTATCGTGTTAACAAGGAATTATTAAATTAACTAGAGGTGACTCAGATTAGACAATGAACTGGGCAAAACAGGGTGTTCTATTCAAATTACCTCTGTGCAAGACTGTTCAGTTCCAATGTACTTATTTTTATCGCACTGCTCGCTTATGGAACACTTTACCTTTTGTTATCCGAGATGCTAGTAGCTTGCAGATTTTTAAGAAGAACCTCAATGAATTATATCTCACCATGGTGAACTTATTTGATGTGAATAATCGATGTACCTGGAGCCTGGCTTGTGCTTGTGTAAATTGTCGAATATAGCGGAATATTTTGTGTCTCAAACTACCTGTGCAATTTGAATCGGCTGTGGGACGGCTATTTGAGCTGCCACCTGCGGTCCGGAGACGATGCAAGATCCATGACCCTCTGGAGAATACAACTAGGTCGGGCTGATATGCAGGACAATACAACTTTCGCCATGATATAATCTATAAATACGCATGTAGGCAGCCGGCTGATAGCACCAGCAAAAACGCAGCACATGAAAAAGATACATACAGTCTTTTAGGGAAAACATATTTTACTCATAGCCAGCCTCGAAAAAAAATAATGTAGTTGATTGAAATAAACAAATCTGAGCAAAAACTCCAACCCCCTGCTATTTCAATGTTCGCCCCCCCCCCCCTTACAAAGCCTTTGCAGTTGTAACCTGGTAACGTGAAATTGATGATATTTTATCTTTATAGAATGATTTGATCCCTTGTTTTGTTTATAAGCATTTGGACTTTAACTTAATTTTCAGTGTGATTATAATGTACATAAATTGTATTCAGGATATCAAACGTAGTAAGGGTGTTTACCACCTGTATTATTGATATCCTAATGTACACAATATTATTTGCTATTGCATATTTATACAATCATGATATATTACTTATGTTATTCAATTATAATAAAACAATAAATAAACTAGTTATACAATGGTTCCCACAACTTTCCCTGCTTTTTGTGTTCAGAAATTTCCAGATCGAAAAAATCATACATTTACCAACTAATAAGTTGAACAAAATCTTATTGAGCGACCTCCCTACTGTCCAAATGCCGTCCGAAATACATATTGCTGGTTAGCAATTTCAAAAAATAATAAGTGCGTTTATTTGTGTTATTTTATGTAAGTTAAGAAATGTTTTTGATTAATGCCACGCGCAGAATAATTTTCTTTTCGTGAGGAGAAAACTTGGCTGGTTTACGTGGGTAATAATTATAGTAATATAAGCCTCTATCCCGTGTTAGTTTCGTTAAAGTGAAGCCTGAGTGTAGATATACTATAAAGAGGTTAATCCCCATTACGTCAAGGACCTGTCGGAATAACCACCTGTCGGAATAACAACCTGTCGGAATATCGACCTGTCGGAATATAGACATGTCAGAATAACGACCTGCCGGAATATCGACCTGTCGGAGTAAAGACCTGTCGTAAAGTTTTGCGTGAAGATCGAAATTCGAAAGCCCGAGGAGGAGGAATCTTTATTGCTGTCAGAAAACATTATGACATGACCCTCCTCCCTGATTTAGAAACCAACTGTGAAATTTTATGGGCTAAAAATCAGATATAGGCATCAAAATTCTTAACCCTCGGGTGTTTTTATAGACCTCCTGACTCCAAGATTTGTACTTCAGAAGAACTTGCGAAATCTTTAGACTTCATGCCAAAAAATTCAAATCAGACCATTGTCCTGGGAGGTGATTTCAACCTGCCTGGTATTGACTGGGACAATGGAGTAGTAAATCCTAAAGCAGCAAACAAATCACAATGCAAGCTGCTTTTGTCAAGCCTAGATACGCATGCCTTGGCCCAAATTCATAAAGAACCAACTAGAGAAGAAAATATTTTGGATCTCCTGATCACAAATAAACCCGGTTTGATAAAATCTTATCATAGTGTTCCTGGAATCTTGGATCACTGTGCTGTTGTGACCGAACTGGATATTGACCCACCCTACCGTCGTACAAAACCCCGCCCAGTGCGTCAGTTCAAAAAGGCTAATTGGGAAGCTAACAGGCAACAAATTAGGAGCTGCTGGACCTCCTTTTCAGAAAACAGTCCCAGCCGTTCTGTTAATGAAAATTGGTTGAAACTTAAATCCATCCTAAACCAATGCCTGGACAAATTTATACCAACTAAAATGACTTCCCCTCGGGAAAATCTACCTTGGCTATCCAAATCACTCCTTGCATCTATTCGGAAAAAAACATCTTTATATAGCAAAGCCAAACGTACGAATAAAGCTGACCTTTGGGCAAAATATAAATTATGTAAACGGCAGACCAAGCGTGCCTTCAGGTCTGCCAGGTGGTCTTTTTTTGAAAAACAAACTTTCTGAATCTTTAGAACAAAAAAATTCAAAACCACTCTGGCGTTATATTAAATCTAAACGTCAGGATGGAAATGGTGTCTCTCCCTTGAAGGAAAACGGCCAGCTGCATTCAGATAGCAGACGTAAGGCCGAAATACTAAACAACCAATTTTGCTCAGTTTTTACCTCGGAAGACACCAAGAATATACCTAAATTACCAGGACCACCGAATACTGAAATGCCTAAATTCGAAATTACCGTTCAAGGTGTAACTAAATTACTTGAGGGTTCAAACGGCGGAAAGGCATCCGGACCGGACGAGCTCCCAAACTTGATTCTGAAAAATGCTGCCAACGAAATATCTCCCTTTCTTAAAATTATTTTCGACCAATCTCTACAGACAGGCAAATTACCAGATGACTGGATAGAGGCTAATGTTGCCCCTGTCTTCAAAAAAGGGGATCGGCACTCTCCGGCAAACTACAGGCCGATATCCCTCACATGTGTTTGTGCCAAATTACTCGAACACATCATTTGTAAACAAATTATGTCCCATTTTTTAGGAAAACAAAATTTTAACACCTGTACAGCATGGCTTTCGTTCAAAACACAAAAGCGAAAGCCAGCTTTTGATTACAACTGATGAATTTATTCAAAATTTTGAAAGCAAGACACAAACAGATGTTGTTGTCTTGGATTTTAGTATTAAAGGCCTTTGACTTTGTCCCCCACCAACGCCTCTTGCACAAACTTGACCACTATGGAGTTCGGGGAACAACTCTTAACCTTTTGAACCCTCACGATGCATCAAAGCATCATTTTGCATCTCTGAAGAAAGGTTTAATTTCTGAAACCTAGGGGTTTTAGAACGAAAATTTTCATGAAACTGTTTCATTAATAACAATATTTTTTTTTCATTTGCCACCCACACCTCTTCATCCACTACAAGTCGAGAATTGCGACAGCAATTCGCGGCTTGTAGTGGATGAAGAGAACAATGGTAAATTCAGGCTTCAAAGGGTTAATTGGATTCAAAATTTTCTGACCAATAGAACCCAAAAAGTAGTAGTTGATGGCAGCTCTTCAGAATCAGCTCGCGTGAGGTCCGGTGTGCCCCAGGGTACTACTCTTTTTGACCTATATTAATGACCTCCCTTCCACGGTCTCCTCGCAGGTACGTCTCTTTGCAGATGACTGCCTCCTGTATCGCCTGATAAAATGTCGAGCAGATCAGGAGCAGCTGCAGAGAGACCTATCTGCGTTAAAGGATTGGGCAGATCGATGGCGGATGTGTTTCAACCCCTCGAAATGCTCGGTCCTGAGGGTGTCCAGGCCGAAATAAAAAAACCTGGAATTTGAGTACACCCTACAAGGCGAAACACTAATGAACGTTTCATCAACACCATATCTTGGTGTTTGCCTTAGCGAGACCCTGGAATGGGAGGCCCACATTAACAGAATTACAAGTAAAGCAAATTCCACTCTGGGCTTCCTTCGGAGGAACCTGTAGGCATGTCCCCTTAAACTAAGGGAGACTGCTTATTTCTCCCTGGTCAGATCTTACTTAGAATACTCATCAGCAGTTTGGGACCCCTTTAGACAAAAAGATATTGATAAATTAGAAAAAAATCAAAGATCAGCAGCAAGATTTGTCACCCAAAATTATAGACAAACAGCCAGTGTGACCATGTGACATCTCTCATTGAGAACCTGGGCTGGACTAGACTGGAAAACAAGACGTAAAAATTCTAGACTTGTAAGCATGTTCAAAATTTTAAATGAGCTAGACTAGTCGAAATTCCTATCAATGACCGTTTAATCCCAGCGGACAGAAGAACACGTGGTGGGCACAATCAGGCCTATAAACATCTTAGAGCTAACACCACACTGGGACAAAATTCTTTTTGGCATCGAACTAGACTATCCCTTGATTGGAATTCTCTTCCGGCAGCTGCCATAGAATTAAAAACTGTGGCAGCGTTCAAGAGTCAGCTGGTTGACTAAGTCTACCAGCCCTTTCCCCCCTCCAGCCTGATACTCCAAAAAGGAGGTGCTGCTGGAGTACAAAGTCAAAGATCAAAGTCTGACAAAGAAAAAAGACTCTAAATCTAATTTGCTCTGGCCTGTCTGGGGGGGTTGACTGACTGGTTGACTGGCCTGCCCAGGATGCAATGGGTCACGGATGGGACTAGACCCCATTCTGATATCTCTGATACCACACACTCAAATCGTGTATGTAGGCATGGCGATTGACCAGATTTATCAGCCGTTTCCACGTGAGTTTCAAGTTTTGAATAACCATCTGTATAACCACGGTGTCCACTTCGATTCATTATTTATCTTCTTTTTACAATTGCATTTGATCTAAGAGTTTGTCGCAGGTAAGATATATTTATTCTGTTCAGAAATGGATAAATTGAGACAGCACAATTCGCATGTCATTCAGTAATTTTTATTTGTCAGTGTTTTAAACCCGATTGCAAATTCTGTCAGAAAAACATATACATGAACCGTCTCACAGCAGCGCGTAGGCGGAGAGTAATCCCTTGATTTTTTTCTACTTCTCTGTCAATAAGAAACTCATATGTGGCAGAGTAGTGGTGTTTTATATTTGCGCTATATATTTAGGACACTCAAGCGTGTTTATAAGCCTACAGTTGTTATATCAACAAAACTGCTCAAAATGAGCAGTTTCTGCCAAAACATGGCATGCAGTTACAGAGAGAGAGCGGGGGTTGACCTGAGCGACATCTATGTGTGGAGAATGACTATAGTTGCAGTCAACTTCCACCAGCGTTGGGTGTTTTTCGCTGATTTCTCAGTCAATTCTAGATCAATTTCCATGAAATTTTGCAAGCACTCTTTTCAACTATTCCGGCCGGTAATGATGAAACCCGAAAGCAAGCCAATTGCCGAAAGCAAGATCCCCGCACCGAAAACAAGCGTTTGTAGGCAGGGTTCAAAACTTAAACCTCACTTTTATATTGATTTATCATGCGCATATATCGTTAGTAAATAATGTATATTCAAATATATTTAGATCGGTATTTACCGGAAAAAAACTATAACATTACCGGCGACGAAAGCAAGATCCCCGCACCGAAAGCAAGCCTAGCCTATAGCCTAAGCTATACAGGAAGAATTCAGGTGATAATCATAGGCTAATATTTCCTATTTTTCTATTGATTTATTGTGTGTACATACAAAAAAAAAGTATATAAAATAAAAATAAAATAACTATTACCGGCCACGAAAGCAAGATTCTACTACGTACAGTAAGCAAGCCAGTGGCATGTGTAAACAACACCTGGGGCTGGGTGACGAAAGCAAGACCTCCACCGAAAGCCAACCTATACAGGCAGAATTCAGGAGGTAATCATAATATCTCTGGATTTACAACAACTTAAATTATGTGGTAAATAATTAATTGATTACTTGGCCAAATGTGGTGTTGTTTTAAATACTATCATCGACGAAAGCAAGATTGATCCCCCATCGACAGCATTTATCAATCGGTAGAATTCGGAAAGTAACATTGTAAAATTATTTTTCATATTTATCAGCATAGCATTGATTATGATAATACATGTTTATTAAATATTTCAGAAAACGAAAGCAAGATCCTTCCCCTGAAAACAAGCATATAAGTTGTAGCCTATATAACAATGGGCGACGAACGAAAACAAGAACCTACTACAGTAAGCAAGCGAGTGGCATGTTACAACACCTGGGGCTGGGTGACTAAAGCAAGATCCTAGCCCGTCACCGAAAGCAAGAAAGTGGCGTGTGTATGGGTGGACGATGAAAGCAAGAACACCCCGTCCCCCCTCCATCTGATTCTCTGAAGTTGAAGCTTATAAAAGAATTAAATATTTTATATATTGGAATTAACCCATAGGCTATTATGACACGTTGTAAACTATTGACCTGTAGTAACAGTAATAATAGTTTCAGAATGCAGTTAAATTGATTGAGTTGAGCATTGTGTTATGTTGGCTGAATGCATAACGGATAACAGTTGTGATTAAACCATTGTATTTACATATTAAGTTGGGCCGACGTTGGGTCAGCAATGCCAGAGTTAAGCGCATTGGGCCGGCGTTGTGCCAGCGTTGCCACTAGGACAGGTGCGAGCATACCTCATTATAGCAGTGATAGCGAGGATGTTCTGCCAAACAGACATTTGTGGATCCAGTGCACGAATGGAAGGCCATGACCAAGGTCTACAACGTGTCGTCGGAAGCTACAAGTCTGCCCACTGATAATACATATATTATGTAATCCTTATTATTCAATTGAGTATATAGTTGTGAGTAGTAATTAGATTCAAATAAAAGGGTCGATAGTGGTCATGCAAACGTATCTCTGAGACCCCACCTTCAGAGGTAGAAAGGTGGCAGAGATGATTGTGAGCAGCTGGACCAAATAATGCTGTTTTGTGGTTGGTCCACTGTCTAAGACGTCGGACCAACATTGGGCTAGCATTGGCTCAGTGTCCATTGTTAGCTGAGTTACTTGTGTGAACAAGGCTAGATGATGGCACAGTTATTCTATGTTATACTCGGAGAAGTCTGCCAGTGCGCAGGCGCAGAATTTATAACATAGAGACAGCCAGAGACAAAGAGCTAGATAGCTCTGGGAGAGATGCGCGAATCACCATAGAGTAAGGACTGACTATTGTCTGTGAGCATGTTATGACCATGATGTAAGTGTATCAATAAAGAGGTGAGAAGATGATCCTGACCATGAGACCCAGCACAAGAGTTTGTTGTCAACAAGCCCGTTATAAAATCCAACGATGTTGGTGAATCTGGAATGCATTAGATTGTTAAATCCGTGGACTTTTAATTGGACTCGCAGTCCAAGTATTTTTCATTGTCTTGGTTGCCAGGATTATTCATTGGCGAGCAGTTGCTTCAGGATAAGTACCTCAGGAGGAGTGTCATCACATCAGAGGTACGAACAATGATTAAGCTAGGCAATCAGCTTAATTGGCGAGCTACACTTTTTATTGACAAACAGTGCTATCAGGAAAAATGACTGTATGTGGTATAACATTGCTCAGGATGGAACCTGGCCAGTTTCAACATTCTACAGCTGGCTGGGCTAGTTTCGGGCAGCGCATGGGAGGCAGAAATGAAGGAAGAAAGAACAAACGAAAAGAAGGAATCAATAAAGTAACGGATTACAGAGTTTGATGGGAACCTCCCTGCTGCCATTTTAGAATGAAGGAATTACGTCTCTCCCAGTTGATCTTGCTACGGATCGGCTGCGATTCCTTCAATATGATTTGGCAAGTCAGTCAGACAAACTTTCAGCAGTATAGAAGTCGTAGGAGTAAGCATGCATGGACTAAAATGTCAGCGAATGTCGCGCATGTCAGTGAACGTCAACGTGGTGAGCATGGTTCGAGTATTGGACTCTGGTATACTCGTAACAGTCTAATTTAGCCTACGACTTGTGAATTTCGGACATAGATAGAGATCGCTTCGGACGTAGATACATGTACTTGGCCAGATACGGAATTGGGCCATAGTGGTACCGATGTCTGAAGCCTGGGAGGTGAACAATGATTTGATATCACTGCAGAGAGTGCCACATGTAGTTTTTCTGCAAAGCAAGCAGGCAGAACGCGAGAAAACGAGTAGCAGGATGAGTCAGCCTCAAGCAGATAAGACAAAACTGGCGATTCACACTTCAGGCTGATTAAAGACAACATTTTGGCAGCTGTTCCAACTTTGCCAAAACCAAAACCCAAAATGATAACCTGCCGCTGATGAGTCAACAGACATCGTATCTGCTACACTCAGCTAGACCCACCATTGCCGGCTGAGAGGGAACCCAGGAGGCGAATTACAGGGAGATGAGGACCCCACTCCCGAGATTCTATACCACCGTGTAATTAGCATAATTAATCACACAAGGACTAATCACGACTCAGACCATTGGGATTGGCTGAAAAAGGCGGAACGCCCAGGAATCTCTGCTAAGTCATTGGATAAACGAGTGCGTGAACGGCCCTCACGTGATTGTGCTACACACCCTCCTCTGCTCTGTCGTGTTTGCGCTCAAAACCCCTTTTAGTGGCCACACCCATGTGGCAGTTGTGTTAGACACCCCCCCCCCCCATCCGGAAAGTGAATGGTGCGATATACCACGATGACGTCAACAGACACTCACAAAAGAGGTATCAGTAACAATGTTATGCAACTTGAGTGACAATTTTGTATAATTTGCCTGACAATTTTGTACCAATTGAGAGATAATTCTATATAAATTAAGTCAAAATTGGGTGACAATTTTATAAAAAAATGCGTTAAAATTGAGGGACAAGTTTGTTGACACTGTTACCTAAAGACTTTAAAATACATTTGCTAGATAAGTAGCAATGATAGTTACGTGAAAATTGGGTGACAATTGAGTGAGATGTGGTTAACAGTTTAAACGACCTTGAGCCAACAATGGACACTCCGATCCGCGGGTGAGGCGTGGCTTATTAAGCTTCACAGGTCAAGTTAAATAAACTGTTTGGCACGGATATTTAAATACGATTTTAAATCACTTAACCAATAGGAAGTTAATATAAATAATTTATCTATCAAGAACCGTAGTTGAGAAGAATTCAAGAGACTGTTGCAGACAACTGTCGTGGTTACTCTATTGAACTGTTGCTGATAATATTGAACTGTTGCTGATAATTTGAGTAAAATTATTTTTTTAAATTTTCACCTCGCCAGTAAGCCAGAGACATGTTTTAGTTGATAAAACTAATTATTCTATGTCTACAATTAGAATGAAATGTGGGTAGCTTGTGGTGTTAGATCCACAAGGCAGTACGGGCGCCACACGGGAGGCGACCCCAGACCTGAGAGGTACGGGTCAGGGTTGTGATCCTGTAATGTGCTGGGAACGTACATAGTGCATCGGACGACGTGAGCTATGGACAGTGCTCATGGGGAGATACCGGTTCTCTGCCAACGTGCTAGTTCTCCGCCCATGAGCTGTCTCGGTCACGATTCTTAGGAGCTGCACTGGTACCTGCAGGTGGTACAACGGGAATGTTGTACCGGAGGTTGATTGGTATGAATATGGTGCATCTATGTACAAGAGAAGGTGACCTATAGACATGGTTCATGGAGAGATAAGCGCTTTGTCTGCTCCTGGGCTGTCTCAGTCACGATTCTTAGGTGCTGCACGCAAACCTGCAGGTGGTACAATGGGGATGTTGTACCGGAGGCTTACGGGTACCACAGCGCGTCTAAAGGCCAGGCGTTGCATGGTAGCCGAGGCGTTGGGCCAACGCCGTGTTTGTGCGGGATAAGGTTTCTGTAAGGAGCCAGTACAAGCTGGGATAAGCCAGGGATAGCGCTGGTTAGCGCGTGGCAGGAGAGCCGCTCTTGATACCGCTGGTCAGATGCCATGAACGGCGCTGACAAGCATATGCATGGACGCGTGTCGGACAGGCTGAGCTATTATTATAAGCACGACGCCGCCGCTACGCAAATGCCGTGCACATACTTATACATGGCGTGACCATGTATACATTGTTATATTATATATTTTGCTTGATATACTGTGCTAAATATTTTAATGTCGATTGCTGTGTGGATTTAGTTAGATAATGACGACAGACGTGTGCCGTCAGTGTGATGTGCTGAGACAGCAGCACATTATCTCGTCAACGAAATGGTTGACGAACTGATTGTAATTTCGACTTGTGACAATGATTACACCGTCATGACTGTCCTGACAGACAGACATAAGACACACCACATAACCAGCGAAGCATGGACAATTAGAGGTGTCCAAAACCCAAATTATACTTTACCTGTTTGATTATCTGTGGTCAAAATTAAACCTTTACAACTGAAATTATGCGGTGGACTATATATGATAATGACTTCTATAGCGCCAGTATCTCTCAATAATATTCAGACTTAGTCGCGCTTGTATAGTTGGAAGCCATATTAATTTATAAGTCTAATTGGACGGAATTACCTAAAATTCTCGTTTTACAAATTTCTCAAATGGCCTGGTGCACGAAAAGTGGTTAAATTGGTTAGCATCTGTATAAAAAAAAAATTATATCCGTGATTTGGCCCAAAATCTACATAAATAAAGCCACATATGTCAACTGATACAGTTATAGACTGTATTCTTAAAATGTATTATCTTACAGTGTTTATACAAACTCATTGTAATCAGTAAACATGGTCGGTTAGCAGACGGACCTGACACATATTAAGATATCTCCCTGAAAGCAATATGAAATTTACATAGAAAAAATGTTATTACTGAAAACAAAAACCTGCTTTTATATGGTCTATTTAATGATGCTCCATTAAATTTAATACTAAATTGTAACTTTGTTCGCACATTTGTTACATAATCTTACAAAGTCAGCCGGATACAGGGAATTATCAGTCTGATTAAATGAATGTCAACTAGCTCCAAATATTATTCGATAGATAAGATAAAGCATATTCTGTACACAACTCTATGCGAAGGTATTTGAATAAATATATGTTTTCCTTACCCAGCCATTAAAGATCAGCTACATAGTTTGGTAGGAATATCTATATAACATCTAAGTCATCTGAACCCGAGTAAATGGTCTTTTATCACCCTATTACACTGTAAATTCACGTTATGATATCTAATATAAATGTAGGTTTTGAAAAACACAAATATATCTTAAAATCCAAAATTGTGATATATTGCTATTTTAATAATCTAAATTGCTTCACATGGTGCTTGGATACTTTGTTGATAGTAAAAACATTATCTGTCAAATACCAGTGCTTGATAAAGAGCGTAGATTAGACTTTATAAAATTGTGTCACGTCCGTCCCCCTGGAAACTAACTTTGTTGTTGCCGAGTAGAAAACAGTTCTAAATATAATATGAACTATTTTAAAATATGTATTTAATATAAATTATTACATTGCAGCTTTATTCCACTATGATCCTAATAGTTTATTCAAGATTTTACGTGTAAATACATATTATGGGGGATGGACGTGACAGGGTGGGGACGGACGTGACAGCCATATTTGTGCTATCTGCCAGAAATCTTCTTAACATTTATCCATTCAAAGTGGCTATAATTAACATATCACCTGAAGACTACATACGCACAAAATCGTCAATGACAAATATTTCTGCTTCCTTGATTTTCACCGGGGGGGACGGACGTGACAGATTTTTTTGTGAATATTGCCGTCTAGACACCCCTATATCTAGCTAAAACTTTATGTGTATACATATATTTTTATATCTGCTGGTCATATATACATATTATGCCATATAATAAAAACAAAATATAAACTATTATGTGATAATTAGTAATTTTAGGTGATTAAATAAATAAATAAGTCAAAATGCCTGAAAAAACGTTACAAGGATATTGTTTTACATTTCAAATGAAACTGACCTAAATAATTGAGCTAGATGCACATAGTATACATGGTATACCTTAAATTGAAGGCATTTTTATGTAGTGTTATATAGGATTTGCTGTCTAATGTAATAATGCACAATTTTTATATGGCAATGATATAAAAGTTTTTTAAAAAATTGATGCTAACTCGTAACAGTGCATTTTTGACCATTTTTGGTGACTTATATGTTATTTTCACTTTTTTTCGCTGATTTAAACTCGCTAAAAAGTGACATTTAGCTCGAATGTATGCCTAAGCTCATTTTCAATCAGTTTAAGTCTGTATTTGATGTATATATTTACAATAATTGCATCCGTAACACAATTTAATAGAATTTGACCACTTTTCGTGCCACAGGCAAAATATGAGAGACACCATGGTCCACCTGCTCAGTGTAGGGCGCCCCACCGTGGTGGCTATGGTGTTTCTTAGAGCGAATTAGCTGATATCATGGTATGGAGGTCATAGAATTTACTGGTTACAGACACTCTGTATGAGTTAGTATTTCCTAGGGAGAAGCGTAGTCAATGAGAGTGTGACCTGAATAGAGGTGTAACCTGTCAACTATATAACTATGGACACTAATCAATGTACGTGTGAACTCTTCTTAATATGTGTGTGACGTATAATCAATATATGTGTGAAATGTAGTAACTAGATGTGTAGCCTTTTATATCTACTGTCGGGTTAATCACACGGAACAACCTTCTTTGATATGAGTTAAAATGGGATTTGAACTTTAAGGGAGGGGCGTGTGTAAACTATTGACCTGTAGTAACAGTAATAATAGTTTCAGAATGCAGTTAAATTGATTGAGTTGAGCATTGTGTTATGTTGGCTGAATGCATAACGGATAACAGTTGTGATTAAACCATTGTATTTACATATTAAGTTGGGCCGACGTTGGGTCAGCAATGCCAGAGTTAAGCGCATTGGGCCGGCGTTGTGCCAGCGTTGCCACTAGGACAGGTGCGAGCATACCTCATTATAGCAGTGATAGCGAGGATGTTCTGCCAAACAGACATTTGTGGATCCAGTGCACGAATGAGAGGCCATGACCAAGGTCTACAACGTGTCGTCGGAAGCTACAAGTCTGCCCACTGATAATACATATATTATGTAATCCTTATCATTTAATTGAGTATATATAGTTGTGAGTAGTAATTAGATTCAAATAAAAGGGTCGATAGTGGTCATGCAAACATATCTCTTGAGACCCCACCTTCAGAGGTAGAAAGGTGGCAGAGATGATTGTGAGCAGCTGGACCAAATAATGCTGTTTTGTGGTTGGTCCACTGTCTAAGACGTCGGACCAACATTGGGCTAGCATTGGCTCAGTGTCCATTGTTAGCTGAGTTACTTGTGTGAACAAGGCTAGATGATGGCACAGTTATTCTATGTTATACTCGGAGAAGTCTGCCAGTGCGCAGGCGCAGAATTTATAACATAGAGACAGCCAGAGACAAAGAGCTAGATAGCTCTGGGAGAGATGCGCGAATCACCATATAGAGTAAGGACTGACTATTGTCTGTGAGCATGTTATGACCATGATGTAAGTGTATCAATAAAGAGGTGAGAAGATGATCCTGACCATGAGACCCAGCACAAGAGTTTGTTGTCAACAAGCCCGTTATAAAATCCAACGATGTTGGTGAATCTGGAATGCATTAGATTGTTAAATCCGTGGACTTTTAATTGGACTCGCAGTCCAAGTATTTTTCATTGTCTTGGTTGCCAGGATTTTTCAACGTGTTGTGATTTACCGTGACAAAAGCCAAATCCGAGTTGAAGTTGCTCATAAAAAATCATTGTTATTTTTTTAACTACAGGAATACAAAATCCCCCCACTGCAAACAAACAACAAGAAAATACGGCAATAAAAATATCTATATTAAATATAGCCTACTATTAAGATAAGGCCTACTGAGAAACTTGGTGTATATTTTATTATAGGCCATATATATATACTATCGTCATCTGAGACCGTCAAATACTACCCAGCGCCTTCTAAAAATACGGCTAGGCTACAAACGGTATTTATTATTTTACAATCTGTATAGATTATCATTTGCGTTTGTGACAAGCAATATCTTTTTTGGCAACTCATGCATGATATGCGCCACGCATTTATGCGTGACAAACAGTCGCTGCCATCACTTTGTGACTAATTGAGCGATTACAGTGTTGTGATACCATTTGAGAGGGGGGGGGGGGGGGTGTCACTTTGATGACTTAACACTAAGTAGCCTATTGTTATGACTGATTGCACCTTTTCTCAACCCAGGAGGTTTAATCGCGACTTACACTAACACGAATAATCTATTATACATATAGTATACTAACACAAAGAAAAATAACAAGTATAACAAATTTTGTATATCTGCACACCTACTTTTTAACATGCATACTCTTTTAACCCTTAAAGCGCTGAATTACATCGCAACCAAATGGGGTTGTTTTAATTTGAAATCATCATAGCTCTCTTAGTTAGCTCTTTCCGATTCATTTGAATATCTAGATGTTATGGGTCTACAGTCATTACAAATATTGTTACTCTTACAGTGCGGGGATCGACTTTAGTAGTCATAATCTGGCATCTACGATCCCCACGCTGTAAGGGTTAATGTATATTGTTTAATTATTATTATATAAAAAACGCAGCCTAAGTGCATGAAATAGATGTAAATGAAAAAAGGCAGATCAGTCCATTGACTGCAAGCACTTATTATTGGGTGGTCATTCAACATAGCAGGACTTCGTACAACTTTATTCCTATTATCATGATTATGCTGTCCTATAGTGTATTGGATATTTAAAAAATAAAGGAAAACTCTCGTACCAGTAGCATTCTCATTGAGTGACTTTGACTGGACGTTTAATATAGCAGAACATCGTACCGGAATAAAATAGCTTCATACCCATTTATTCTTGGATGGTCAATCATTTAACATTAATAAGCTTCGTATCCGAGTATTGTATATAGAAAAAAATTGCGAAAAACACCTTTAATTTTGGTACGAGTAGCATACTCATAGCGTGTTTTCAATGATCAATGTCATTGACTTTGACTTGGCCAAATTATTATAATAATAATAAATAATATTATTAGTAGTAGGCCTATACATTATTGTAACCATGATAACCGTTACGCGTGTTAGTCACGGGATATAGGTGGAGCATATCATTAGCATGAGCAGCACGTCAGGAGAAGCCGCGAAAAAATAACAATGATATTTCGTTTAATAAAAAAAACGAGCAAATAATATTTATAAGATTGTAATATTATAAATAAAACTAGCCTGAAAGATCAATAATAAACGGCAAGGCGCGTTGGGTATTAGGCCCCATAATGACAGTTTCAGCTGACAAGAGTATAGTATTTGTACCTGATTGGTAAATTTTTACATCAATTTATGTTTCTTTGGCTTGTATAAAAGTGGGGGGGAGTTGGGTGGGTCTTATACAATTATTTTGTTAATAGTAGGCCTATCCTCAACCTGGACCTTTTTCACATGAGTTGCAAATTATAATGCAATATAAAATTTTGATAAACATGTCATTATCAATGCTTTGTAGTAATTTCTTATATATAAAAAAATAATTTGAATGTTACTTCCGAGCTCTACCATTATTGTCAGTCAGTGCGGGGATCTTGCTTTCGTCGCCGGTATTATTTAATACATGTAATACAATACTACATTTTGTAAAATAATTGATAAAATTATTTCTCATTTATACATTATATTTCCAACAATAATTCACTCGTTTTAAATCATCAGAAATATTATGCTTATAATCACCTGAATTTTGCCTATAGACTATAGGCTTGCTTTCGGTGCGGGGATAGTTAATAGTTTTTTTTACAAAATAACGATCTAAATAGATCTAGTCTATATATTTCAATATACATTCTTTACTAACGATATATGCGCATGATAAATCAATATGAAAATAATATTTCACTTTTGAACTCTGCCTGTATAAGCCTGCTTTCAGTGCGGCGATCTTGCTTTCGGCAATTGGCTTGTTTACGGGTTTCATCATCACCCATTCCGGCGCCTACCCTGAAAATTTCGTGAAATTGGAATGAGTATTTCAAGAGTTAGACCATTCCACTATAGGCCTAGTGGAATTTTGTGAGTGAAGATGATAGCGTGCAATGGGTTTATATAGTTGCAGTCAACTTCCACCAGCGTTGGGTGTTTTTAGCTGATTTCTCAGTCAATTCTAAATCAATTTCCATGAAATTTTGCAAGCACTCTTTTTAACTATTCCGGCGCCTACCCTGAAAATTTTGTAAAATTTGAATGAGTATTTCAAAAGTTAAACCATTTGACATGTAGTGGAATTTCGTGATTCAAGCTGATAGCGTTCAATGGGTTTATAGAGGAGCGTCACAATTCGCAAAAAACTACATGTCAAATGGTCTAACTTTTAAACTACATAATATTTTTCCCTGAAATTTTCAGGGCAGGTGCCGTAAGACTAGAAACTAACGCTTGTCAAATTTCATGAGAATCGGATGAAAATTGCTTGAGCAATGAGCGAAAAACATGCAACGCGAAAGTGACAGATTTAAAGTGACTTTCACTATAGAGGAGCGTCATAATTCGCAAAAACTACATGTCAAATGGTCTAACTTTTACGAAGTGACTCGCACGCCGGCATACCGGCGTGCCAGATAATAGACTAGTGCGCCGGCATACCGGCGTGCAAGTGTATAGCTGTATATATCTAGAACGCCGGTATGCCGGCGCACTAGTCTATTATCTAGCACGCCGGTATGCCGGCGTGCGAGTCACTTCGTAACTTTTAAACTACATAACATTAATATTTTTCACTGAAATTTTCAGGGCAGGTGCCGTAAGACTAGAAACTAACGCTTGTTAAATTTCATGAAAATCGGATGAAAATTGCATGAGCAATGAGCGAAAAACATGCAACGCGAAAGTGACAGATTTAAAGTGACTTTTACTATAGAGGAGCGTCATAATTCGCAAAAACTACATGTCAAATGGTCTAACTTTTAAAATACATAACATTAATATTTTTCACTGAAATTTTCAGGGCAGGTGCCGTAAGACTGGAAACTAACGCTTGTCAAATTTCATGAAAATCGGATGAAAATTGCATGACGCCATGACCGGCATGAGCAATAAGCGAAAAACATGCAACGCGAAAGTGACAGATTTAAGATTAAACTTAAAGTGACTTTTACTATAAACCCTAGGCCTAGCCTAGGGCCTAGATCTAGTCTAAAAAAGAAAAAGCATCGGCCCTATTTTTTTGACTCACCGTTAAATCCAATCATTGATTCCAAATTTAATAGAGGAGCTTCAGACGTTTGGTCCGCCATTTTTTTTTGTTCAGTGAATCAGTAGACTAGCCGTGAGTAGATCTAGGCCTAGAGTCTATTTCTAATTTAGATGTCTAGTCTTATGTATTATCACGGTTTCTTGGCGAGTCTATTTATCTATTTGAATCTACAACATGCAGGCCTAACGTTAACCAGTTAACAACTCGTTGTCAACCATTCATGTCATGCATGTCATTTAGGTGGAACATATCAACATGGTCCTGCCGTCATGACAACAAGCTCTATCATTACGCATTTACAGATTCACGGAACACTATTCAAAGTAATGGTTAAGGTCTCACCACACAAATTCATTCGCGCATATCATTATAAAGTTGAGGAATAAGAAAGTTAGTCTCTTTTTTTAAAATGTGGCTCTTTGCAGCAGCCTCGGTGGTAAATATTACAGATATATCATTTTGCCACCAATTTGAATCGATTCTGTGATGATTTGGTGTAGCAAAAGCATCAAAATGATGGAAGATAGATCCAACAGGAAGTCCTTGCGCTGACTGTAACAAGGCTCTTCTAAAAAACAAGGTCAATTTTTTTGAAGGTCGCTCAGGGGAGAGTGGGGTAAGAGGTTATTATGGGCTCAAATAAAAAAAAATATATCCCTTTCACACCCCTTTTTTATTTTTGATATTGAAAGAGGACAGTCTGATGGTTAAAAAAATACATAGGTTTATTTACATTTTTCTACTTAAAGAGTGCTGGGAGGTCTGAGTGTATGGGTCATAATACATGTAAGTCTATGGGACGGGTATTATGTGTGGTGAGACGTTAAGGCCGTAGTTCCAGAAAGCACATTTTCGAGCCTATGGGATGTGTTTTTGCTACTAGACCATTCATTTTGCTCATTTATTATCACCAGGCAGCCATTTCAGCGAAAACATATCATAGAACATGTTTTCTAGTGAAATTAACGAAACTGACTTGAGAATGTTCAATTATGGGCCATATATCAAGCATTCCTCCATATAGCACTGAAACAGTTGTAAGTTCAACTTGGTTCAGCTACGCCCCCGCATTGACTTTCTTGTCCTTTGGTATTTATAACTATTTTCTTGGGTGTTTTATGTCCGAACATCATTATTCTGAACAACTAAACTCATTTATGGCCTAAATTCAAGATGAATCTCTGTAAAAAAACGACAATCCCATACAGATGCTTCATGAAAATGAAAAATGATGGTGTACTACAGAAAAACGTGTCATTTCTCCAGATCTAGTAAAAAACAGCGGATTTTCAATTTGTGTTTGTCTGCCTTCTATTCATGGGAATTGGACAAGGTTTTCTTTTTTGAGTTCAGAATAGAATGTATTTTATAGATCACTCGAAAAAAAAAATGTGCCATAAAAATGTTTTTTCCCCTTAAGGTCTCACCACACAAATTCATTCGCGCATATCATTATAAAGGTTGAGGAATAAGAAAGTTAGTCTCTTTTTTTAAAATGTGGCTCTTTGCAGCAGCCTCGGTGGTAAATATTACAGATATATCATTTTGCCACCAATTTGAATCGATTCTGTGATGATTTGGTGTACACTTGTTCCTGGCTTCATTTGTTGAAAAATCATATTTGATCTTGAAATATTTTGTTTTCTCACTGGGAAAATTCAGCCCAAGGGTGCCAAAGTGACACCATGTTGATTTCTGATGGGAACATCCCATAGTTTAAAATCAATCATAAAACATTATCCATACCGAGAAACACACTTTTGTCAAAATACACTGGACTACTAAGTCAAGGTATTATAAAGTTATCGCTTTTACAAGCAATTTGCTTTGGGTGACCTTGAAATTAGGTCAAGGTCACTGAATGTCGAGCTTGACCTTCAGATTAGTGTCATGCACATGAAGTAATAAAATTAAGGTCCTAAGTCAAGGTGTTATTAAGTTATCGTGCTTATAAGCATCTGCACCGACCACCCAAACGCCTGGCGCTGGGAATCACCATGCCCCCAGCCTCAGGAGCGATAAAGAATGTGAAGGTTCCTTGACCACCCGATTTTTGTCTGGATATAAAAATGTTCTTTGATGCTGACATTGCGATCTGAAAGATTGTCTCAAATAATTTGTTCGAAGCAAAATATATGCAAGTG